>NQLW01000011.1:4154648-4178882 GCA_002312845.1 Kalanchoe fedtschenkoi
TGCTCACCTCTACGCTTAAAGTATCTGCTAGCTGTATGACTTTGCCTCTCAGGCGCTGTCAGCTAGCTCGAATTGCAGACTTACGCATGTATGCATGCATTCCTGTAATAAGGGCCTCATCGTTATAAATAAATCTAAAATAAATTACTAGTTTTCAAACTTAGCAATCAACCAAACTATTTCCAGTTGTAGCAAAAATACACTACAACATTTAAAGACCACCAAAACGAATGTGTACCAGCAGTTGTATGATGCATAGTCGGAAAACACTTCCCGATGAGCCCGAAATGCAAAAATAATTAAGCAGCTTGAAATGAAAAAACAAGGTCTGATTTTTTGTTTGTATAAAACACCTGAAGGCGGATAGGGAGGTTCGATAAAAATCGATTCACCAGATTGATATAGCTTAATCGAATTAATTCGGTTCGGTTAATTTGATGAATTTGGTCAAAAATTGAAAAAAATTGATTAATTCGATTTGTTTAATGGAAGAGAAATTTTGGGGTTCGATTAATTCATTTAACCGAATTAACCAAAAATTAAATTTATTAAATAAAAAAATTTATATATAAATATATTGATTTTATAGATATTTTTATTTTGTTTGGTTAATTTCGGTTAATTTGATATTTAAACGATAACCGAATTATCATTAACCAAATAATTTGGTTTGGTTATCAGTCGAAATTTTATAATTTGGTTAACCGAATTGCAATTCGGTTCGATTAACTGATTGATGCTCTCCTCAAGTGGTGGATGTACATGAAGTTTAGGGGCGTCAAATGAACCCACTCAAAAAAAATTTTGTTTATATTTATGTGTTAATTTAGGTTACTAAGTTGAAAAATGGTTATAGTAAACCTCTAATAATCAAAATGACCGTTAATTTAAAATATATACACCAAATGTACTCATTTTATGTAATTATTTTATAATTAATTTCTCTTAAAATCTTTCTGAATCCACCTCGGCCCGACCTGGCTCGGGTAGCCAGTAATCTTATGTAATGTGGAGGTTTTGATCCTCGGTGTCATGGCAGCTCCGGCTAGGGATGATTTTGAACTGTTTGGCATACGACATCTGAGCAGCTGGATGAGGCTGTTGATGCCATAGACGTGATTATCTTAGCCAGATGAGCAATGTAAGTCCTTCCATGTTTCATCGAGATCTTTTATCTAATATTATTTATTTAAAATAAGAAAGATATTTATCTAATAAAATAGGGTGGTTTGAATATGAATAACCAATATGTAAATTAGTCGGATCCGAATTTAAAATTAATTGGCAATGAGTGGGAAAGCTCAACTATATATTAGGATCAAGAGCTTACAATGAGCGATGTGAAATAATACCACTACGCTCAACATAATATATATGACAAGTGAAGAATGATCGTTAAAAATTAAAACTACGCCTTTTAATAATGACTGCAAATTATTTGACAAGTCGGTATCAAAAACCATTTAACAATTATTTTTTATTACTACTCTTGACTATTTTTTTCTTGAGATCGTTAGGGCCGCATATACCCTTTCACTTTGATAGAGTGAGTGAACCGATGCACCTTCAACATATTCTTACTATTATTTTTGGCCTATTTTGGTTGTTTAACAAGTACGAGAGGAATAAAAATATCAAAAAAATACACTTGGGCATTTTAAATTTAGAATAATATATCTTTAAACTATATATAAATCATATTTTTTAAAATTATTACTAGGATAAATTACAAATACATTGTCTGTACTTTCACATTATTTCAAACTAAGTACCGTACATTGTAATATTTCAATTCAAATACTCCAAACAAATTTGGAAACAAGAAAATACTATAACTCGTCTGATTAAGTGTGAATGCTCAATATCATGCAATAGACTATATCATTTATAGTGTTGATGTACTAAATCTCATGAATTATAATGTTTTTTTTAAATTAGTAATAAAGTACTTGAATCAAAAATTACAAAGTACGGTGTACCTGATTTAAAATCAGGTGAAAGTATAAATAATGTATTTGTAATTTATCTATTATTATTATCATTATTATTTTTAAACCATATGGAGCACTTTTTCTGTAATATTATTTCAGCTCAAATTCATTTTTGAGTGGATCTCACACTATCTCTTGTCTACTAATAAAATTTACACTTTCATATAATTGTCACATCGGTTAAGAATTAGAAACAAAACCTAAAATAAAATAAGAAGACTAAACCCTCATTTTTACTAAATTAACCCTACTGTAGGCACTTTTAAATTATTACCTTATCCGTACTTTAATAGTACGTAGTATTTAATATTATGGGGAAAAACCCAAAAGGGGCCCTGAACTATCACCACTTACCCAATTGCGGTCAGAACTACCATGATTTCTGAAAAGGGTGCGATGAAAAAAAAACTGGACTGATTTTCTAAAATAAAATTTACCATTATATTTCTAAACTAATATTATTGTAAGACTTAGATTTTTGTGTGAAAATTATATCGTTGGGTTATCAAAGATGTCATTTTCTTTATGTGCGCAAAACGATATAGTTTATTTTGATAACCAAATGACGTAATTTTCACACAAAAATATAAGTCTTACAATAATATTAGTTTAGGAATATAATGGTAAATTTTATTTTAGAAAACTAGTCCAATTTTTTTTTCATCGCACCCTTTTCGGAAATCATGGTAGTTCTGACCGCAATTAGGTAAGTGGTGATAGTTCAGGGCCCCTTTTGCGTTTTATCCCAAATATTAGTATTAGATGTCGTTGAATAAATTTAATTGGTGTATATTTAATATATTTTTTAAAATTGTATGTAAATGTAAAATATGATGAATTCTTACTTGAGTCTTAGTGCCCTAAACATGTTAGGCGGCCAATAAGAAATCAAACAACAACATTAGGGTTTTACGATGCAAAATGAAATTGAAAACCCATCTCACTCGAAGCACGTGCATGCCACGAACCACTCGTTATTAATTAAAAAGGGCATCTAAGCACGAGTGGCTCACGTGCGCGTCAGTTTGGATATTAGGGTTTTCTACATGCAGGATACGGTAGTCAATGATAATTCTCCAACCTTGTACGAGAGTGGAGCGATATTTGTAAGTCACGTGATCAAACCACGTGGTGTTTTTTTTTTTTCATTTGACGGTTTATAACTCCCAAAACAACCATCATTTCTAGAGGTTTTGTGTTTTCAAGTGGATGTAGTAATGACTTGTAAAATTACTACTATAACTTCCTATTATATTATTAATATAGAATTTTAGAAATTTAATAAATTGGTCATTTGAATGAATATTTTCATGAAATTTCTAAAATCTTTATTAGGAATCAATTCAAATATATTTTTTAATTATTAATATATTAAGGGAAGATAATACTTAATTGGCCGCCTTAGTGATAATTTAGTATTGGTTAATGGACATGCATAATATAAATCACCAACGAATCCAAAATTTGATTTTTTATTGTGACTATTATTAAATTTGAAGTATTGCGAGACTAAATGAATTATTTATAGGATGATGATCCTATAAGCAAGGCAGTAAGGTGATTGTGTATAAAAATAGGATGGTTTTTTGAGATAAAAGATGATGGTTTTAGTATTAAAAAAATTAATGAATTTTTATGTAATATTTATCTAAAACGATCAAGTTAGATTCATGTCTTTTCAAAACCACATGGTTTTCATTTGGTTTTAAATGGTAACTACAAATAATGTGTTATCATGTGTCAGGGAAAATACAATTAATATAATTAACAATTTAAGTGACATGTTGTTTAGCAATGATCAATAAAAGTAAAACTATATAGTTTTTGGATCGCTTTTTTTGTTTGGCATGATTGAATTGCAATCCATTTTTATTTTACTCATGTCCCTTAATAATTGGTCGATTCAAATCAAAACTGCATAAAAGTTAAACCTAACACATTGTGGAAGTATATGAGAAATTATCTCCAACTTTGGTACCAAAATAAAATTAGGCAGTAAAAAGTACAAAAACGTTACTCAATAAATGAGAAATTTTTAAGTAGACACAGACCACCACGTGGACTATGAACACCACCAACAATGTGTCTTCACGTGACTTTTTAAAAAGTCAAAATAATACATTACAATCACTAATTGACTGTAATTTTTTTTAAATTTTTGAACGGATCGTTGTCAGAATATCACATAACGACCTGAGTCGACAACCAAGAATTCCTCCGAATAAATATATAAATGCCTGAAATGGACGCAAATAACCCTACTCGCTCACTTTATCGTCTTCACCCTTAAAACCACCAACGAACTCTCTCTCTAAAACAATTTCCCCCAAATGCCCTCTTGGGGGCAAACCTAAACTCTCTCTCTTAGGGTTTCATCTCATCGTCGCACTCCAATCCACCCCGCATCGCAGCCGAATCCCCCCGAAATTCCACTACCATCACCTCCGCCGACTTCCTCCGTGTCTCGCCATACCAATTTTACTCCCAGACGTGAAGATTCGCTCCAGCATGCTACACTAGAATCGCGGGAGCGGCGGCGGCACGGAGCTGATTGGTCGATTAAGGCGGCTCGTTAGGATGTGGGCTTCGGATTCGCAGGTATTTGAAGTGTTATGACTTGTTTTTGTGGATTTATTGTTGGTCTGCGATGGTTGTGAAACTTCGAGATTGGGGTTGGAGTGAACAGCGTTTGAGCTAGTTTTTTTCCGCTTTTGGATATACGACGAGATTGATTGTTTGATTTCGAGCTGTATGCTTCTGTTTTGAATTGGGATGGGATTTGTGTGGTATCATCTTATGTACAGTTGCGGCTTAGCTCGTTAAATCATGGAGGGGATTTGGAGTGAGACCAAAATTGCACTGTGAAAATGGAACTTGGGTTATCTAGTTGGAGATGTTTTATGAAAAATTGAGAATTAAGTTAGTGATGTTGTGTTATCTGGCTGACAGCTCTTGTCCATTCAGATTTTATTTTCATTTGAAACCCTAGGAATTTGTTTGCTCATGGTGTGTGAGAGTTGGATGCCTGAACTGGACTTGTAGGTGGGTTAACTGATTGTTGGATATAATTGTTAACATGTAACTGTTAAGATTATGTGAATATTCCCATTTGGTAATTAGGGTTTTGGAGTAACTAGTTATGCATTGATATGTTGTTATTTTGTTGATTGTAAGATACTAGGGATTTGCTTTTAGGTAGAGAGGTTTTTCTTGAGATTCTTTCTCTATAAGGTATTAACATTTGGTCATGGGTTCTTATGCACACCTTGTAATATGTGTCCCTTTTTGTTACTGTAGAGGCCATCCTTTTACTGTTAAAGAAATGAGGCGTGTCAGTTAAAATTGTATCAATATGAAGCCAAAAGTTTTGGCAGAGAGCAGAAACAATAAGGAAGCTTGTACTCCTACAGCCAGACCTAGCAGTTCCCTTGTAAGGATTGATTCCATATCCATTAATATTGATGCTGCCGAGCAAAGCAAGTCTGAGAAGTGTGATCAGTTCACCATACGGTGAGTCAACTGCCACTTCGACTTGGTCATCTACATAGTTGTTCATGAATTCCATGAATACTATTTATATTTGGCCTATGATTCACTAAGGATGTGTGAAAAGTTTGGATGTTCTTTCCCAAATTAGTTAATTTTTAGGGTGATATTTCATTGCGGAAATGCTTTGGAATTTCGCAGTGGGCTTGTCTCTGACATTCGCAAAAAGAATGGAAAGCTATGTTGGCCATTTGCTGCGGATGGTGATGATGCAAGCTCTGAAGATATTAACTCAAGGCTTCCGCCTTTGGAAACACCCAAATTTAAATGGTGGCGGTGTCAAAACTGTTTGAGTGATATTGATGCTGCAGCAGCATCAGACGACGTTGAAAATATCGCGACCAACTGTGGCAGGCCGCTGAAAACAAAAAGTTCTCGATCTTGTCAATCATTGGAAAATGTCGTAGCTTACTTGTCAAAAAAGTTAGAGCAACCTTTGGAGCTGGGTAACCTTTCTGATAATTTTGCTGCTGAAAAGACACAAAATAATAAAACAGCCTGATTGATGTTTTGTTTTCCCCCAGTTTTTTTGATAACCTGAGCAAGTGGTGGCTAATCTATCTGCAGGTGGCACACAATGTAAAGGGTCTGAATTTACTTCGGAGTTCACACAAAAACAGAGAGTGGATTTAGGCAAGCTCATTATCTTGAATGCAAAAATGTGACTTGTGAATGATCATTGTGTCCTTGTTTTGTATTTTGACCATGTCTTTGCATTTGGAATTACAGCACTTGGTTCAAGTACAAGAAGGCTTGAAGAAAATGAGCTGCATGGTGCTGAAAATGGTTTTTTCTCCAATCAAACTGTGCGTGAAGATGGCAGCAATCATTTGGTGACCCTCACTCATGTATACCAACGCCAAAAACAGTCGCCAAAACTTTCTAAACCAATATCCTCCAAATTTGGCATTGCGGATAGTGCTAAACATCAGCGGCAAGATGATTCAAGTGGCACTGGGCGCCGTAAAACTAAGAAGGTACGCTTGCTCAATGAATTGTTTGATAAAGACGGAAAAGGTGCTCTGCCTGCCTTGACTGAAGGCGATTGCACTGGTGAAGCAGCTAAGGTGAGCTCTGGTGCTTTACAAAGTCTGCAACAGATTCAAAAGAACCTGAGATGCCAAAAGGGCCATAAAAAGAATAAGAAGTGTCAAGAACAAGATAATCGGCACTCTCAGATGCATAAAACAGATAGTGTAGTTGGGAAAGATGGGAGAAAGGTTCAAGATATAAATGGTAAATTTGCGGATCGTGAAATGCACATGACATCTAACGAAGGGCGTAGTGATGCAGTTATTAAGCGAGCTGATAAAATGCTTTTCGGAAGTAAAAAGGGATCTGATTGGCATAAGAATTATCAAGATAGAGGCCAAAAGACGAATAGTGAGTCATGCAGGAGACAAGAACATATGTCAATGTATCAGCCTTTTCATGGCAGAGTGACAGGCTCTCTACCCAACGACATCTTGCCCTCTTCACAATTCAAGGGGAAATCCAATGATACTATAAATAAGGTCTGCCAAGGTGCAAATGTGCTAGCTCTTGCAGATAATAATAGTAAAGAATTAGAAGGAAATAGTGTGCCGAAGAAGCTCCTGGAGAAGATTCAGATAGGTCATCAAACCCAATCCTTTCAGTCCATACAGGATGAATACTCTAGCAAAAGTCATTATCTTTTTTCCGATGGTTGTTTGGACACACGAAAAGGTATTGGGCATTGGGTTCCTCAAACGGAGAATGGAAACCTGAGAAATGACCTCCACATGCAGTACATGGAGGAATCAAGTAGCATGAGTAAATCGTTAGCCACCAATAGTATTTGGCAAGAAACAACTGGCAATTCAAGTCTCAAGAGACCCAACCTGCATTCATGTGAACCCGCCAAGAAACCAAAGAGCGCAAGGATCGAAGGAGGGCCCACAGTTGTGCATCGGACGGTAAGCTTAAATCAACCACTGAAAAATCTCACCTTTTGAAAGTTGGTACACTCACTGTAGCTGGCAATCAACAGTATCTGGGGCCTTATAAATTTCAAATGCAATTGGGCTGAAGATGAATGGGCAGATATTGCATTGCCTCTTAGTTTTGCAGCTCATATAAGAATTGTGCATAATGAATCTTTACCTTTGATAGCATATGCCTACTGTCGGATTTATTAAATATGTTATTCTCATCTTTCAGCATGACAACAGTGGCGATGAGTTGGTAGTTCTAGTCGGTAAGAAATAGTTGTATGAGCAAAAATTCATGGATGTCCTTGTCTAAAACTAAAGTGTATATCTAGGAATGACTGCCAACCGATTTTGATGTTTGCTAGACTCATACAGAAACCTCATGTAGCATGAATTACACAGATAGTGGTTCCTTCATCATCCAAGACAGTGTGGTTCTGTTTATTCATGTAGGGTGACATATTTTTTTTCTTAGTGCTGGAGAGAATTCATGTAGCATCTTTAAACTATAAAATTCTTTATTGCAAGTTTTTTGTGACGTGTTCTGTTGTTTATTTATCTTGTATATATTTACCGTGCCAACTCATATGAGTCTCTAATGAGCATGAATTCTTCACAGGAATTATTGATTAGAAACAGCAGCAAGAAGATGGTTGGAAGTCCGGAGAATCCAGAAATTACACTTAGCAAATTTAGAGACAACATGATGCAGGAGTTCAGGACTCCAGATGACATACCTATGGATATAGTTGAGCTACTGGCAAAGAATCAGTATGAAAGACATCTCCATGAAGCTGGAGATAATCATTATATGCGGCAGTCAGGCTCTAACCCCAAAAATGATTTGATGGGTAATTCCAATGTACTGTCAAATGTCGTATCCAGGGCAGCTCCAAATGAAAAACTTCATTCACCAAAAGCTTGGATTTCAGAAAAAGACTCCAAAATTTCGAACATAAAATCCAACGGATACATAATGCAAGGACCCTCTACTGGTGGCACTTACAGCCCTCTTTTATCAAGTCAGGGGGGACTCTCTAGTGTATTTCATTTCCCTGCTGCGGGCGCTAGCAAAACTGACAGCTTGCAAATCTGCAAATATGATATGAACCAGTCAGCTTCAGAGCACAAAGTTTCTTTCAAATCACAATCTTTATATGAGGCTTGGCAGCCTACTTCTCGACAAAGTGACAAAACAGTCCGGGATTGGCCGATGATACCGCATAATTATCAAGTTCACATGTCCAGTGCCCTCCAAGGCAGTGCTTTGCAGCCATTTGATGTTGGGAAGATGCCAAAAGGCTCAAGCTATGTAAGTGAAGTCCGCGACTTTAATAACTTGAGTCTGGCTGATGTTGATAATAGAATCAGTGATTTCAGACTCCAAAAATCTCATGCTTCTCGTCCTAATAGAGTGGACAATCAGCCTCAGTTGACAGGAACTCCAGATACGCTTCCTAATGAAACTATACCAGCGATGCACCTACTCAGCCTGATGGGTGGGAGCCTTCAGTCTAGTACACCAATAAATATGGATGCCTCTGCCAACAGAAAGACATTTGACAAATCTTTTTCCAATGACCATCTGGCCAAGGAGCTGTCTGAGAATAACTTTGGAGTGGGTAAGTCATGTCATCAATTCAAACAACCGCCACCATATGGTCATCACAGCAAAGTCCTTCATTCAGATGTATCTTGCCAATGTTCACATCCCGTCCCTATATTTGGTTCAGTTGTTACGCCACTGCCCGGGGATGTAGGTAACATAAGGGTTACTCAACCTTTGAGTCAGCATCCAGAAAGAAATTATTTGAGCAGGAATGCTGGAGGTCCCCCATTGCCCAATGAGAATAAAGGTTTCAAATATCAGAAATCTAGGTTTTGTAGTGTTAGTGGTGTAACAGGTCAAGAGCCTGTACCTGCTCTTGAACTATCAAACCATATGTTCAGCCCCCCATGGTCAGTGTTAGGTGCCTCTCATCCGTATGTGAATGGGAACTTAAGTAACTACTACAGTTTTGTTTCTCTGGAGTCATATGAAACCCTGAGGAGACGTCCTGATCCCGGAGCTTGCTACGTCAACCGAAATCCCAGTGAGTTCACTATACCAGGGCCTGGAAATGAGTACATGATAGGTGCCGAAGAATTGAAGCGCAGAAACAGATCCTATCCTCCAAATATTACTCGACCAGTGGCCATAAATGCACTCAGCCAGCAGAGGTACACAAACTACATTTCCCCTAACAGTATATATGCTTCAAACAGCTCCAGTTAGACTGTAAGTGCTCTTTAACTAATCAAAAGAAAAATAATTGAAACTGATGGCACGGCGATTGAACTTGTTCCTTTTGTTTGCAGAAACTGGATTTTCTAATGCCAAGATCAACATCAAACGCAGGTCAGCGCCAACTACAACCTCCCTCTAAAAAATGGATACACTGTTGGTGTTGTTTGTAGTTCATGGTTCACTGGTGGAAGATAAACAGAAAGTAATCCATCAGCTTGACGCTGTAGATTGTGTAATTTAGGAAGGGAAGACAGCAGAAGAACGGTGGAAATTGAAAAATGAAAATGCTTGCATCTGTGGCGAAGTTTTAGTTTGAACAAGCAACTTGGCTTTGATTGTATGTTTGCTTGCTTGCGGGACAATGGCGTTGGCAGGTTCAACTCAAGAGTTTCCATTGACAGCTTGGATATGATTATTAGAGTGCTTTCTTTTGAGCTTGAAGCACCAACTGGGCAATTACATCTATGAAAAACATTTTGGAATGAGCCCAAACATATATTGCCTTTCTCATACTTCGTGACATGATCTTTACAAACAGGGAAGTGCATGGCATCGTCATGCTACATCTTTGGATCATGACAATGGAAGTAGAAACTAACAAAGTTCATCTCTGCTACATCAGAATTGCTTGCCTTCACGCTGGGTGATGCTTTTAGAATCCATGCCGTGGAATTTTACTTAACATGGCCTAAAATCAGCCATTAATGGGAACTTTTATCAGCTGTACAGACCACAAAACACTGGTGCAGTTACAAAATAGTAGCCCAGCAAGGTATTGGATTTGCTGCTTGCTGATGGTAAAACTAGTGAACATTAGGCTTGCACTTGGAAGTTCTATGAAAAAACTCTCAGAACTGCATTTGGTGTCTCGATCTAGCCCCCTCTACAATCAAGCATGTATAGAAAATATTACATGGTGCTCGTATAAGAGAAGAGGAATGCTTCCTCTTCGCAGCATGATTTTGACAACATCGGCATCCCCATAAGATAAAAACTCGGTCACAATTATGAAGAACTGAACGCAAAATTGACGATTTGGATGAAGATTCAGACCTTAAATGTTATGCGGAAGTTAACTTTTGATCACGGTTACTCAGAGGTGGACTACAACATCTAGATTGCTTTCCAAGAACCAGCGGTGAGGATAATATGAATACGCTGAACCAAATTGAATATGCCAAACCATAATTGCCGAATTGTCTGTTGGTAGGCATTCCATCTGGCGTTCATCCTCCACAACTTGCTCAATAAATGTGCTCACCTACAGGCACAAGCCCCTCATCAATTTTTCACAACTTCAAGGTAATAAATGGTAGAACATATGATTATGAATAAGCACTAACCTGGAGCTCCTCCGTAACTGTATCACGCTGCCTAATCGGCTCCAGGGTACGTCGGTGCCATCTGCTGGGATCCCAAAGTATAGTGCTGTTGAAGGCAAACCCTGGCATGTCAGCGTGAAATCTCCTGTACTTTTTAACATGTCCGTCTGCTTGCCATCCAATCACCTCTGATCCATTACACACAGGGCCATCAATGACGCGTTGAGGTTTGCTCCCAGCTTCCGTTATTTTGGCTACTGCCCAAGTCCCGAACCGTCTAAAAGTCCATATAGCATTAGGTTAATATTCATTAATGTAATGAGAAAAATCTCTATTTCAAGTAGTCAACCAAGCCAGTGAAACTGATATTATATGCCTATAGCATGACAGAGACACATCAGTGAAGCAATGAGAAGATAGCCGTGTGATTCTATTATGTGATATGCTAAGTTTACACTTTTGCTCCAAATGTATAAAAAAGTGAGGTTCCGATGAAGATGAAATTGTAAAGAGGACAATACCTTATCTGCCTCATTAGATCGAAAAGATCGTTTGAATAGACGTTATCATCATCTGCAAAGTACACAATTCCATCCAGGCGATGCTTCTCAATGTGTGACAAAGCGACATTCCTTTGACCAATGACCTTGGCATTTGTATCAGTCAAGTTCTTGTCGTCGCATACAAGATGTCTGTACATAAGGCCTGTCTTCCTTAACAGGTCAGCTGTTTCCGAAGATTGAGCAGTCTGCTCAACAACTATCCACAGCAAAGGAGATGGAACCAATTTTAACGTATGGGCCAATCGGTTCAAATAGTATGTCTGAAATGGGCGAGTATATGTTGGAGTAACCACTATCAAAAACTTATGAAGCTTTAGAGTGGAGTTATCGGCTGGAGATGGTACGACAGAGGTGACAAAAGGAGCTTCATCTGCTCGGTTGAGTGTCTTGACATCTTTTTCTCCAGCTGTTGCATTATCTGTCGAACTCAAATATTCTTCGGATGTCATCACATTTTCCTTCACATTGCCAAGCAAATGAGTGTCTCCAGCCATATAAGTCATTTCATCCAAGGCTTGGTAGGTTGAAAAATTAATCACTGAACTCCTAGTGGAAAGAAACGAGGTGAATCCGATGAAAATCCCAACCATGAAACATATAAGGAAATTGCTTAGCGACTTCCTCCAAGCTTGACTTTTATGTTTTGACCTTTCCAAAGGCCGGCCAGGCCTTCTCGAAAATAACCCGATAAACACTCCCTCTAGTTTATAAAACAAAGAATGAGAATCTAAAAATCCTCTTGCAGGAGGTGCGTGGGTTTGGGCACAATTCGATGCCCTAGATAACGGAGAGGAAACATTAACTGCCTCTCCATTCATCAAAGCTCCTGCTCGAGGAACTGGAGACAAAGTTCTCCGAATTGAAGCCATTCCACAATTGAAGAGATCAAACTGCAAACTCCAAAATACCGATAAGTCCCAATAAGCGGCAAACCTTATTCTTCTTCCTCGTTCCTTTTATATTCAAGGTTCTCTATCCACCAGTGCCTACAACACATCAACAGAAGCACATACCCCACAACAACGAAAATGCATAAAAAATGGCTCAAAATATCGAAAAATAAATCTGCTATCTTCACTAGACTAATCTATCCTCCATATACAAGCAACTCCCTCCTTTCAAAATTTCGCCACTCCCAAACCCCAAATCAATCTCAGAACCTTTACACCAATCTCCACTTACAAAATCCTACTTTCCAAAATCACAAATCTGAAACAAAAATCGCCTACCAAATCCGACAAATTTCAAAACACTCTCCAGGAATACCAAACCCCAGAAACAACCAGATCTCGATCAAGTTACGATTTTCTCGAAACGGGGACACGCATTACTGCAAAATAACAACTGGGTTTCGATTGAAGGAGCAGAAACAGAGCTTTTCGCCACGATCTGAACTGCGACGGCGCTTAGTGCTTCGAGGGTTTTCCTGCTGTTACACTCGATTAAAGATCATAAATTGAATCCGGCATACAAAGTTCCCCAGCTGCTACTGTGTACGGTTGAGACGAGAGCAGAGAGATGCGTACATCAATCGAATGGGAGCGAGCGTTGGCTCGACTCTAAAAATCTGAAGCTTTCGCGCACGCTGTTGTTGTTGTATTTTTTCTCTCTCTCCCAATCAGAGAGATCTGAGAGCGCATCTTGCTGACGTTTCCTTAACAAATCAATGTCGTTAGTGCCAACCCGACGTCGTTTCAGTGAAACATAGATTCGATCTTGTTGTTGACATGGTCACCTAGGTAGAAATCTAGGATAATACATTTCTAATTATTTTATTAATAAAAAATGACAAGAATTTCAATAGATGGAGAAAATGAGACTTCACCAACTTCCTCATCACATGAAAATTGTGGAAGTTTGTGGTCCATTTTTGGGGCTACTTCGACTTGAAACCTTTGAGACGAGGTTGCGCTGAGCAAGAGGCTTCCGATGCAAAATGAAGAAGGCGCAATAATGGACCAATTTGATGAGCAACAAGACAAGACCTAACTTCAAGTCATCCTTAAAACTCCGAAAATGAAAAGAGGATTGAGACAAGAAGAGGGAGTAGAAGTCTATGAAAATGAGTGAACAAGTGGCAATGAAGAAGCCAGTTATGAGGGTTATGATGAGGAAGATGACGAGTAGGAGAAGGATGCATGAGATGAAGAAGCCATGGAGCATTGCTAGGGTTAGGAGGTCAAGATGTGGAACAACCATGTTTGTTGATGATGAGCTAGCAAAAGAGCTTGTCTGTTGATGAATGGATGATGGGGTTGTGGGGTTGGGAGTTTGATGACTTAACTTGTTTACACATAAAAGTGAAGAGAATGAAGTGAGGTGCACTCCATCCTCATTCCCTATTTTCCTCTTTTGAATTTTACATGTTACATTTTTATTCATGCTGACACACACTGACAATGGAGTCCATGGCGCTTCCATCTCGTCGCCTGCTCCGACCGTGTCCTCCCTCGTCAACAACCATTTCACACTCTCCTCCATCAACTCCCTCCTTCGACAGTCACCTCTTCCAGAACTACGTAACTCCACTCCGCCCCCAATTAGTCAGAAGATCATCTCATGTGTCAATGCTTTGCTCGACGCCACCGGAAAAGATAGACATGGTTGAGGGAGGAGAAGGTGGACCTGAAAGACATATTGTTTGTGGGGTGTGATATTACAACCACTAGCGTATCACCGTCGATTTTTCCAAAGATCTGAAACATACTTCTAGAATGAGAGAAGGAAAAGAATTTTAAAGATTGAGTGAAGGAAGACTCGATGTTCTCCATGCATTCATCATATGGTGTATTTATACAAGTACAAGAGATAAGATGAGTTAATTGTTATCCTATCTCTAAGGGAGTAGTTAAGATTGTTGAGTGAAGAATGAGAGTGGTTGTTGACTGAAGAATGGGTCAGCTAACACCCCCCTTCAGTCTCAGCAAAGGGCAGTCCGACGCAGAGACTGGATTTGAAATTAGAGAATGTGGCACTCGACAATCCTTTCGCCATAACGTCCGCGAACTGCTGCGTGTTTGGAACACGTAAAACGCGCAAATCGCCATGTTGTACCTTCTCACGGACGAAATGGATATCTAGTTCAATATGTTTAGTGCGACGATCATGAACTGGATTGCTGGACATGTACACAACGGATATATTGTCACAGTAGACCAATGTTGCTTTATTGATGATGCAATGAAGTTCACCCAAAAGCTGTCGTAGCCAACAACACTCAGCTATTGCATTGGCAATCGCGCGATACTCTGCTTCAGCGCTCGACCGTGATACCGTAGGCTGTCGCTTTACGACCACGATATCAAGGATTCACCAAGAAAGATACAATATCCAGACGTTGAGCGTCGCGTATCTGGACACCCAGCCCAGTCTGCATCTGAATATGCTGTAATGTTAGTTGTTGAAGATGCACGTAAATGCAAACCAAGCTTGATACTGCTGCGTATGTACCGGAGAATCCGCTTAACCAGAGCAAGATGACAATCTTTCGGGTCATGCATATGAAGGCATGCTTGTTGAATGGCATATGCGATATCCGAGCGAGTGATGGTAAGATATTGTAATGCACCGGCGATGCTTCTGTACTCGGATGGATTGTCAACCCGTTCACCTTCGTTGCTGGACATTTTGGCTTTAATGTCAATTGGAGTCATTACGGACTTGCAATTCTGCATGCCGGCACGTTCTAATAACTCTTATGCGTATTGGGATTGAGACATGAAGAAGCCAGATGACGTCCTTTTAACTTCAATGCCTAGAAAGAACCGAAGGGGTCCCAAGTCTTTAATGGCAAACTCCGACCGTAATTGCTGCACAATTTTATGAAGAAAATGTTGTGATGAGGCACTGAGGATCATGTCATCGACATAAAGAAGAAGATATGTCACTTCATTGTCGTGCCGATACACGAAGAGTGATGAGTTGGAGCGGATTGGGGAGAATCCGATGGATGCGACAAATTTGGCGAAGCAAGTGAACCAGGCGCACGGTGCTTGTTTTAGTCCATAAAGCGATTTTGATAGAAGGCATACGACATCAGGCATGCTTTCGTTGATGAACCCGGCCGGTTGCTGACAGTAGATGCGCTCCTGCAAGTGTCAATGGAGAAATGCGTTGGAGACGTCTAGTTGATGAGCAGGCCAATTCTTTGCTGCGATAAGGGTGAGCACTGTTCTTATGGTACTAGGTTTGATAACCGGAGTAAAGGTTTCCCCAAAATTGACACCAGCGCGCTATGTGAAGCCACGCACAACCCACCGAGCCTTGTGACGTACCAAAGTGCCGTCCGAATTAAATTTGTGTTTGAACACCCATTTACCTGTGATGACATGTGCACCGCGAGGCCGAGGCACCAACGTCCAAGTATTGTTGGCTTTCAGTGCATTAAACTCATGTTTCATTGCCTGAAGCCAGTTGGGATCGCGCAATGCTACACGCACCGAGCTCGGAATGGGAGAGATTGAAGCCAACGGTGACGAGGTAACCAATGCATACTTGGGATTTGGCTTGAACACTCCTGCTTTTGCTCGTGTGACCATGTGATGTTTTGATGACCCAGATGTAGGCAATGAGGAAGGTGCAACATTATTCTGGGAAGGGGCAGGCCCTGGTGAAATGAAATGAGGGTGCTCGTTTGAGCTTGATTGAGAAGGACCAGATTGAGGATAAGGTGGGGAGGAGGTCAAGAGTGGCATGTGGTCCTGGATAGTTGAAAGTTTTGCATCGCATTGTGGTTGAACTATAGTTGATGCTGGTTGTGCTTGGCGATTGGGCGGAGGCGCAGTCGTCCTATTTGGCAGCATGTCAAGATCCAGAGCTCCTTGCATGGGTGTTGACACTGGAAAAGGTGTTGTAGACTCGTCATGTTTAAATGTAGTGTCGAATGGGAATTGTTTCTCATCAAAGACTACGTGTCGGGAGGTGATGACTTTCCGTGTGGATAGATTAAAACATCTATACCCTTTATGATTTAATGGGTAGCCGAGAAAGACGCATGGGGTGGAGAATGCGCATAGCTTGTGTGTCGCCGTAGCTGCCAAATTGGGAAAACAAAGGCACCCAGAGACTCTGAGGTGATCATAAGTTGGTGGAGCACCGAGAAGAAGCTCGAGAGGAGTAAGAGTACCTGTCGCATGACATGGTCGACGATTAAGCAAATAAGTAGCTGTGTTAAGAGCTTCTGCCCAAAAACTCGGTGGAGCGTGTGACTGAAAAATCAATGAGTGAATGCAATCATTCAGTGTGCGAAGGATTCTCTCTGCCTTTCCATTTTGTTGCGAAGTATGAGGACATGAAAGTCTTAATGAGATGCCATGAGCGGAGAAGAAAGAGCGTAAGGCAAGATTGTCAAACTCTCGTCCCTTATCAGTCTGCAATGCCATAATAGGTAAGCGGAATTGATTGCGTACATAGGCATGAAAATCCAGAAGTGTGCTGAGAACTTCAGATTTCTGACGTAGTGGGAAGGTCCATGTATAATGAGAGAAGGAAAAGAACTTTAAAGGTTGAGTAAAGGAAGACTCGATGTTCTCCATGCATTCATCATATGGTGTATTTATACAAGTACAAGAGATAAGATAAGTTAATTGTTATCCTATCTCTAAGGGAGTAGTTAAGATTGTTGAGTGAAGAATGGGAGTGGCTGTTGACTGAAGAATGGATCAGCTAACAATATTGTTTAGGAAATGGCGGAGACTTATGTGCAGACGAGACATGTGCTAGTGCTACTATAAATTTTGAGTGAGTGATTATAGACCAAAGGAGAAAGAAGGGACATTGTTATTTTTAGACATACGAATCCGTTGGTACTAATAGCAGATTGTATTGTCACAATTTAGATATAGTGTCTAGTGTGTGTTAGTATGGATGAAAATGTGAATTTCCGTAGTTACTATTAGATCCTAATCCACTTGTGTTATCTTCAAAAATGAGACATTGCTTGAAATAAACTAAAAGACAGGCTAATGTTGATATAAAACGATAAAAAAAAGCAACCTTAAAAAAAATCTAGTAATGATCACGAAAATGGATTGGACATTTTGCACATTTACTCCTAACACGTCATTCATCATCAGACATCTGCTAAGCTACACATTTGATGATGTCTGAGTTTTCTTCAAGCCTGCAAACCTCTGAAGCGTTCTCCGCGCCATCGGCAGCCAAACCCTTCTCCTCCTCTCCTCTTCGCCCGATGTCCGCGGAGACTCCTTCACTTTGTTTCTCCCACCCAAATCTCCGAACCTCGATACATTAGTTATCTCAGACATTGACCTCTTCTCACCCTGATGCAGCAATCTGGCCGCTTCATGGACTTCTGTACATGTCGAAACTGAGCTGCTTCTCTGCATATCGCCGAACTTGGACTCGCACAGTCTCTTCTTCTCCATCTCATCCTTCATCTTCACCAAGTCATCGGGAAGCCTGGTCGAAAACCTAGCACTTCTCGAGCCTAATGGTGGAAATGAAAACCTCTGACTGGACGACAACCTCAGCATGTCTGAGTTTAGTGACAGGAGGTCGGATGAGTTGACGTCGCTCCACCTTTGCTTGACTACCACGTCAGACACGATGATCCTGTGCTTCAGCTTATGCAGCTGCTGCTGCTGCTGATTCTGGTGCTGCTGGTTTTGGTCTCTGAGCAGTGAGTTGTCTTTGTCTTTGTCATTAGTCTTGGTTTTGTCGAATAAGCGAAAGCTGGCTCCAATGTTGAGCCTGGACGGGCCCGGATCACGCTCCTCCTCTCTCTGCACAAACAGCTCCAGGCCCGGATCATCGGTCAGATTCGACGGCGTCTGGGAAAGCCTCAAACTGTTGTTGGAGAAAGTGAACGCCGCGACGTCCTCAGCGTCGAATCTCTGCCTGCAGAGCGGGCAGCTGGAGTGGCTCTCGAGCCACTCATCAATACAGCTTCTGTGAAACGCGTGCTTGCACTTGGGCAACAATCTGAGCACCTCAATGTCCTCAAATGTCGACAAGCACACCGCGCATTCCAATCCCAATTTCGAGCCTCTGAGAGACGAGAATCTGAAGATGGGGATTCTGTCTATGCTGGTCTTATCAATCCCAGAAGCTCTGGACCCTTCAAACTCCACGCCTTGATGGTTTAACCGGTGGCAGAATTTCGAGTAAGCGACGACGAGGATCACGATGGAGAGCATGATGCCCATCACCCCGGCGACGGCCGCCATAGTGGGGTGGAAAGCGCGAGCCTCATTTTGCGTGGAGTTTTGCGCGTTGGCATGGAGTAGGAAGAAGCAGGGAAGTGAAATCAGAAGTGCAGAGAAGTTCATGGGAGCAAAGGAGATGCCAGTTGTTGGTTCCTCTCCAGATTGTGTTTTATGAAGTTTGACTTTTACATGATGGAATCAAGCATTGCATACGTCAGCGGTCGTTGGATGTTTTGTACGCTGAATTTTTGTGGGTTTTAATAATTGGAGACGTTTTTGTCTTATGTCTTGTCGGCTTCATGGATTCTTGGCGACTTGTCTTCTCATGTGGAGCTTAGCATATTCCTAAACTAAACTTCTTGAGAGAACTGCTCACCGAACCGAGCTGTTAAATTACTCCCAGATATTTATAAAAGGGAAAATTTGTAAATGGGTTTTAAACTATTTCAAAAGTGTTTAAAAAAATTGAATTAATTTTTTAAAATAAATTTTCCACTAATATTACTGTGTGACTTATATTTGTACGCTTACACCACGTTATTTTGTCATTAAATTAAATAATATCATTTTGTTTACACAAAGAAATTCATATATTGTATACTTAATCAACCCTATTATTGAAAAAAATTAACAAAATAAATTGTATTTAATGAATTAAACCGATTGTGATAATTTAAATTACTAAAAAAAGCCACACCTTATTTTTTAATTTTGATAATTGGAATCGTAATTGAAGAAATGATGATAGTTCGAGGCTCCGTTAAAAAAATTTCTCATGGAAAGAGAAGAGTGCATGAAGGATCCATGAGAGCCATAAGGCATCCTTGCATACTCATTCTTGAGGAACTTGATCAACCCTCGAGACAGACCACATAATAAAGTAAAACAGTACTAGTGAAACTCATGTTGCTCAATTAAACATTATCAACACCTAAGTTAAGTACGGAATTGAAAATTTACCGATTTTAACAAAAAAAATCATCTTAAATAATTGTTCGGGTAGGAGCGTATGAATACAGTCAATCTTCCTTATGGTGATGATCTTACGATCACTTGCACATTAAAAAATACACACTTTTCTGGCCAAATTAAGATGATCGAAATAAGATCCTTCATAATATTTTCAGTCACTTAGTGGTCATCTTGGATAATTTTTTCCAGTCAAACTGTGGCCGGTAAGTTTTTCCCACCATTTTATGGCCCCCATGCAATTAGTTTTTTTTTATTTACATTTTAGTGCTATTTTTGGTTTTTTTGAGACAAAAATATTTTTTCAGTCATTTTCTACCACTTTGAGATCAAAATTATTTTCTCCCACTTTTTGACCACTTCTCTGCCAAATTTAATTTCCCGTCCATTTGAGGCCACTTTGCGTCCAACAATATTTTTTGTCTGTTTGTGACTTTTTTAGCACTTTTAGACCAAATTTTTTATTAAAGTTTTCATTAAAAAATTATATTTCAAATTTGGAACTGAATAGTAAAATTTTAATTTATAAAATTATTTTTTATAATTTAGTTACATTTAGAATATAATCTTAATTCAATAATAATTATTATTAAAAAAAAATAGTCATTAGTTTTTTAAATTTGGCAATGTCATGAGATTTGGAGAGTAGTATGTTTTGTTTTTAAGGTTGTCGTCAATGGTGCGTGAGATGTTGCGGGAAAATACGGATCGTCTAATGGATTTAATCCATGTGAAGTTTGATTTGTCAATAGGGAAGAAGCATTTTTCCAACCAACTGTTTTATTTACTTTTTGTCATGTTTTTTCAACTTTTTTCCGGCCAACTTTTTATTTACTTTTTGTGGTCATTTCTGGTCAATTTTTTGTTACATTTTTTATTTACAATATTGTATTTTTTATTAGTTTCTGCTCACTTTCCAGCCAGCACACATATATTTTAATATTGATAGTTTTTTTTATCATTTTCAAACATTTTTCTGCCAATTGTTTTAAAAAAATTCCGGCCTCTTTATGACTAATTTTTTACGTACATTTTAATACTATTTTCTGGCCACCTTTCGACCACATATTTTAAATTATTTTATCCTATTTTCCGGCTTTTTCACCAACCTTTATTTTATTAGAAAACATCAATTTTGGACGGAAATTGGCCGGATGTTGGCAAAGGATGACGATGATGGACCTCATGGTGGTTATAAAAATGTGGGTGAAATAAGTTCGTATTTGAGACCGGACATTCATCAATTCCGATAGTAGATCCTTTTAGTGAGCTCTGACTAAAATACTTAGCTTATCCGGCTTTAGCGACATCTTTAATTGGGTCACAGAGGATAACACACAGTTAATATACCAAATTAATGACAACGATGAATTTTTTTTAGGATAAAATATTTGTTACTAAGGAAGATGTGGTACATGCTTGTCAATTATATTTTTTATAAAATCAGGTGGAATATTAAGTGGTTAAGTCAAATTCGAATTTGCTTAACTGGAAGTGTCAAAGGAAAGGAGAAGCGGGTGTGGATTGCAAATGACATCTCAGAGTTGTTAAGAAAAAAAATTCGATGATGTTTGTTGTGGAGGGGAGCGAGGTCGTGGTGAGACAGGTCGTGAGGAGAGAGGACACGAGGAGCAGGTGGAGCGAGGGTGATCATAGAGAGGCTGAGGGGAGCATGTTGAGCGAGGATTTGGGGATGGAGCTCGTGGAGAAGACAGAGTTGAGGAGGGACACTGTATGGATACGTTCGAACTTCACTGTCTGAGACGCAGTTGGGAGGAGAGACAGACATGATCTTAGAGGTTCGTCACCATTGGATGTGGGATATGGATTCGAGAATGGCATGATTGGTAGCTAGAGTGGGGGTCTATCATTGGACTAGGTTGCAGAACCTACAGGTAGACTGACTCTTAATCACCGCATTGGTCGAGCGATAGTGCAGAGATTCACACATTTCATCTTTGCGGTGGAGGAAATAACGATCACACTTCTTACAAGACTGTCGATCAACGGACATGTTGTCACAAGGAGCGAGCAAGACTGCAACTATATAGAGAATTGCATCCAGCTGCTTGGGGATGGATTCAAAGCGAGGATGATCTCTGAGTGTTGTACGATTCACTTGGTTTGTGAGACACATGTGGACCCTCTTAGAGGAGTCCAATGACGCTACACTAGAGCGGTATGCACGAGGCTACATATTGTGCGTGCTCGCATAATCATTATTGGCCGACACGTTCGAAAATGATGTCAACTTTATTTACCTTCGCCTCCTTCGTGATATGTCTGGAGCACATTTGTACAGTTGGAGAGCTACGGTGTTAGGGTCGCTTTATTGACAGTTAAGATCTGCTTGTGTCGGACGACACAAACAACTGGGTGGTGCAACACTACAATTACAACTATGGGTTTGGGTGAGAATTCCTCATGACCGACGGAGCGAGACCACCATGCCTCTGCCGGTTATGCACAACCGATGAAGAGGTACACGCGCGTATAGACAGAGATCCCGTCAAGTGCTCATTGTTTGTTGTAAAAATGTTTAGAGACCAAGCCGATTCAGATCGCGGTCTCTAACCGGATCTCTTTTGTACTGAACTGTCGTTTCAAACGGCAGCTGGAATGAAAATAATGTTCAGAGATCAGTCAAGATCAAACCGCCGTCTCAAACCGTGTCCGGACTAGGTCCAACCGCAATTTCAAAAGGTGGCTGGACATTAAGTACCAACCGCCGTTTGAAGTGGCAGCTGGACACAACTCAAACACCTTTTCAAACGGCGGTTGGGCCATGTGTGCCTTGACTGGGCTTCACAGTCAACTGTAAACCCAATCACACTTCAGACATGGTTTTAAACTGCAGATGAAAGTAATCCAGACACGATTTCAAATCGTTATTGATCTCAACTAGGATATTTTAGAAAATTTATTAAATGAGGGCCCTTAAAAAAATAAACTTCACAAAAGAATCAGCTAGAAGAAAAAAAATTCACAATACATTGTGTTGCAATGGCTCAGAAGAAGTTGTTACCTTGATTTTATGCTCTTAAACAAATTACGTTACTATTTGAAAAAAAAATTGCATCTTATTATCTCATGGCTCCCATAGGTAAGCTTTTGAAGACATGTACATTACGGTTGAAAATTACGTCCCTTTCAAATCTAAATTGATTCATTCTTGAAACATGTAAATTAATGCGTATATACATCAGTCTGATATTGATTATTTCATTATCAAATTACGTAGTGATTGTAAAGCGGCTTGGCTGTTCGGAATTATAATTCATTATCTATCGACTCACACGAAAACGAACTGGCAAAAGTTGTAGGGATCGGTCACAAAACAGAAGATTACAGGTAAGAACTACGTAGAGGAAGTGGTATGTATGAACCGTGAAAGCCATATGGGACTCTGCAAGGAATGGAAATTTTGGCAACAGGCTCCGGCGAAAAGCTTTTTGCGTCAACTATGTACACCTGCAAACCAGCACATCATCATTGAAATGGATGGAGTGCTGATGATGGGAAGTTCGTAACTGTAGTTTGTAATTAACGTGCCTGTGAGATGTCTGTGGCTTCATTGTGAACAAAAGAGATGATCCAACCGTCATCTTCTTCACTGCCTCCATGCTTAGGCACAAAGGCTGCTCCGGAGCAGAAGATGTTCTCTGGGAACATGTGGTACTCAACTTTGACAAATCCTCCGTAGCTGTTTCCTACCTGGTGATTGAGTAACATGTTTGAATTTCGATGAACTAAAATTGTAGGATTTGTACGAACAGTTAGTACCTCTGAGCTCCTGTCAGGTTCTTCCAGGTACAACTTGGCCAATCCTCCATATTTGGCCATGCCTGAAACCACCGAAACGATTAGCCATTTCATCATAATTATATTGCCTCATCTCATTTCTGTCTTCTTTTTCTGAGTTACCTGATCTTGAACTAGCAACCGAATCAGCCACTTGGGTGTATCCATATTTGTTTCTGGAGCCTATGAAGTCTTCATTGAGCATCGGGAAGTCCATAGGGAATTCCGCGCCAGTTAAGTACCTCTCCTTGACATCTCCAGTCTCTGTGTTCAACCTCCATTCATAACATCTGGACAACAATGACCCATCTCGAGATGAACCACCTTGCGGAGTCGACTTCCAGGGCTTGAAACCTTCGGAAAACCACTCGAATTTATCAATTCCTATTTCAGGACCAGGTATGATTGACTCCCGAGCCCTGCATCCCCAAACTACCACCTGACAGACAGAAGAAACTCTTCATTCAATCCCATGCAGTAATGTACAGACATTCGGAAACAAACAAGTTCAGGTTTGTCACCTCATTGTCATCCTCAAAGCAATTGAGAATGTGAAATGTCATGTTTGGCTCAACATCAAACCATTGAATCGAACTTGCACTGCCATAGCGTGGCATGACTCCAATTCTAGCATATT
>NQLW01000011.1:4180376-4209559 GCA_002312845.1 Kalanchoe fedtschenkoi
CAGAAAGTGATTTCTTCAAGAGCTGATCCACGTTCGTTGCGATGGAAGGTCTCTCCGCGGAGCTTATCACATGGAGCCCAGCACAAGTCGTCCGTTCCATTTAAATCTTCTCTACGCGCGAGAAGATCCAATCTCCTCTCTGCTGAAGATGCCGCAAGTGCTTGTAAATTGAGAGGCTAAGTACATTTCAGTCTACAATGTAGAAGTAGGCTTGGTTTTGGACTGATTAGCGACTCCTATTTCCTTGGAATATTCTTCAGCGTGAGCTTAACTTCATTATTGGCTACCAACAGCAACATGGTAAGATAAGTGCAGCTTAGTTGATGAATGTGTAGTTTTAAAATGCAGAATGAAACTAACTATGATCTAATGTGAAAATAGGATTAATTGGTTTAGTGGGAAAACAATTAACAATCTCACACTTGCACATGAACCAAATGCAAATATTTTATCGGTTAAGCAAAATCTTGAATGAGCATAAAAAGAATGAAGTGTTATCCTTATCACTAACTTTCAATCCGTTTGAGCACGGTCACACATTTCTCAATTTTGATTCATCGAAGGGTCCAAAGATATATTTGTCATCATATAGGAGACACAAATTCATCTTGTTGGTTCATATTCCTTATCAAGAAGATTCATAACATACTAATCACCCTTATAACTCTCGAAATTTATTAGTAGCATTATTTGATGATATCAAATCATGCTACTCTTCAAGTAAGAAACTATGATCAACTCCAGTTAAAAATTATACTCGTATACTATAAAATATACTGGTAACACGAAATTTATTATGCTTCAATTTATAGCGAGAAACGTAAACAGATTGAACTGCTTGTTAAGTACATTTTAACATATTGAAGAAGTAGGCATGTAATGCTTGGTTTTGGACTGATTAGCGACTCATATCTCATTGGAATATTCTCCTACTTAACTTGATTAATGGCTACAAATAGCAACATGGTAAGATTAGTGCAACTTAGTTGGAGTAATTGTAATTTTAAAATGTAGAATGAAGCAAGTTGATAGTGAAAAACAACCGATCCAAACGCGGTGGTTTTCATTTCTAATCACCACTTCCTTCTCATATGTTTATCAAGTTAAGTAGTATTATTATTTATATTTTAATTGATATATGACATATGGTGATAAGTAATCATTATCCAAACCACCTGCTTCTGGTTCTGGTTATGAAGTGTTATACTTTCGCTTGGGATATAGATTCATATGAGAAGATATTTAGATCCCAGATTGCAAGCTAGTTACATCCAATCCAAAGTAAGGTGGTTTTGGATTCTTATAGCCAATTACGTACGTATTGAAATGTGGATAATAAAAATAGAAGTATTGACAGTCGATCGGAGCTGCTGTGGGAAGATATCACCTGCGATATATGTGAAGCGTTTGGGCTCAAACGCTGCGTTGAAGTTAGGCGCGGAAGGAATTCATTTGGAGCCATTGGATATGTTGCATTTCGGATTTGGTTGTTCATTTTGTCTTGCACCTTCTTCTTTCTTCTTTTCGACTATATAAATAGCAGTCTAATTAATATGGAGGGTGTCACGATCTTCACGACGTAGAATTATGAACAAGATAACTAGCTGAAGATCAGCCAATATAACTAGTGCAACCTGTCGACGGCAAAAGAAGCCAACCACCGTCTCGATACGGCAGCCTGAATCAAGGATTCACCCAATTACACTCTTAAGGAACCAACATACGCAGCCTGCACTCAAAGTAGCAGGAGCACGGATTAGCTGCCGATGAAGCGGCTGCTTTTGTATATCCCGAGAAGAAAATCACAAGAGCAAAGGGGTAGAGATCTCTCTCTGAAATTGTTAGCACATAGCTGATAGAGCAATAATTTATCCTATTTTAAGTACTCATACTTAAGATATTTGATTTGTTTCCGAGCGATTATAAGTAATTTATAGTTAATTTTGTCTCTTGTAGGATAAATATGAAGAATACTAGTTTTGGAAGAGGAAAAGGATGAAAACAGTGCAAATTGGGTTAAAATCGGACAAAAAGCTAAGTTCAGGGTCAAATTGTCAAAAGAGGAAGTTTAGGGTCAAATCTGTAAATATGCAGAACCAAAACTCGACTCAGATCGAGCTGCCTTTTCAAGAAATCGATCCAGATCGTGTTTCATGCTGGCGCGCGACCCAACACTCGACCCAGATCGAGCTAACACGTGGCAAGCCCAAAAAAGGCAGTTTCTAATTCTTCTTTAAGAACCTTTTGACGACAGGATTCCTGCCGAAAATAGTTTAACGTGACATATCAACTATAAATATAAGTTTTGGGCTCAAACCTTAACAAGTCTGGTACCACACTACATCTTCCTGTCAGAAGGGCCAATGGGACGAATTCCGTTCAGAGTTGGAGCTTCAAGAGACTAAGTTTTACTCTACCATTCTTGTTTTACTTTCATAATTATTTTATAATTGTTATTTCAATCGTGCGTCGTGAGCAGTCATATTTGTCCTAGAATCCTACGGATCCTAGATTGTGTGAATTCAACTTTTCATATTTATTAATTAAGTATATATTTCATCCATATTGCTAGTGTTTCTTTAAATATTATTGCGTATGTTCATTATTTTAGGGACGCCTTAATATTATCATGCGTAGTTATTCAGAGTTTTAATATGCATGCTTTAATAACTTTGTTTAGGATTAAATCTATTACCCTCTAAGTTAGGATATTCCATCCCACGAAGACCAAAATCAGGATGGTTTGGATATTTCGCTTAGCTGTAGTCGATGGCCCTAGTCAACCAAAGACCACAATCGGGAGTTGGCCTATGAATATTGAGTAGTTTATTTATCCTGCTGCATGTTTAGGAAATATTAGTGTATCATTCTTTGGCTTGTATTTGTGAGCTACGAAAACCAGAATCGAAAAATAACACGATACAAAATCATTTGTAGTCAATAATTTATTGCGTAGGAACACCCAGAAGTCAGACTCGCATGTAAATTATTGAGTCACATGATTAGTTTCCCACATACGTCGTATTATTGAATAGAAATTGCATGATTTGCATGATTAATTTACGCCTGAATCACATGAATAGTTTTGCATGCAAACTAGGTGAAGTAAATGTTAAGATGTTTATCTTCTCTGTTCGATTCTATCTCTATGTCGTTTCTTTCAATTTTAGTTCTTAGTTAATTAGTTTCCAACAAATCTTACTCACTCGTCTAGAATTGAATAGAAACTAATTAGGTTATTTGCGCCTAGCAAGTCTTGTGCTCCTCTTGGTTCGACTCAGTACTTACCGAATTTATTTGACTGCAGGGATCCCTAAAACGTTAATTAACATCTATATAGGGTCAAAAATACGCAATGTCAATAGCTGAACAAAAGAGTTTATTTTTATTATTTGAAAATCTGCCCGTAACATTGATACATCCAGATATATATATTAGAACATCCCTATTAATTGGGTGTGAATAGTGCTTAGAGTTTCTAAGGATAGACTAGGTGGAAGATCAGCACGAATTAAAATTCCAAGGAGTCTCGCACAACTGTTGGCTTCTGTGTAGTCTCTACTAAATTAAGCATAACTCCTCATTGGGAAGTCATGATAAACCGTAAATTGAGTTGGAAAGTAGATTTGATACGCTTTCCATCAAGTACTCATGGGTCTCCAGATCTCTCGGGAATCAAAAGTTATGGTCTCTTCTTTATTTAGTCCGAACTGGTCCGAACTTGGCAGCTTGTGGTCCAATTGCTATGATGCATCTTCATGTAGTGCAGAATTCTAGTCTTTATGTATAGACTTAAGTACCATCAATGCAAGACCTTTAGGTAGTATAACATTCTCAAATATGCTGATGTTAATTTCAGCTAGTAGTGAGTTCACCTCTTGTTGGAGATTCCTTGCACGACCTCACATAATTGGTCCTTGGTTTACACAATCAATGGAATTTGTTGGAGTGATGTCATGGTTCAAGAGGAAGGGCTTTGAGATATCCGTATCATTAATGTAAAGGCAATGACTAATGTAATTTTGCTTTGATTTGTTCATTAATGAAGCTCATGTTCTTCAAATAAGTAAATTTCGTACCTCCTATTGTGTTTCTTACATGGTAGCAGATCCTGTGTTGTTGATTCTGTTGAAAGTTTATGCTCCCACTGAAGCATGTGTGCTTGAATTCTTGAAGAACTAAGTCAGTTAAGTTTGTCAAGAATTAGCAGTTGTAATCATAGAGATTGAGTTGATTGTTGAGTTCTTAATTAGTTCTTGAAAGATTGGTTGAAGTTTCTTGAAATCAAAATGTATGATGTTGCTAATTTGCCTACGAATTCAATCGAGTTAGAGGAGAATGTTGAGAAGATACCTAAGACTTCCTCCAAGGAAGCTCAAATGTGGTGATAAACAGTAGACATTCACTCTTTATACAAGCCTGCGAGCATTCAACAACTAGGATCACTAATTTGTCTTCAACTACAAATAATAATTTTCATTGATGGAAGACAGACATAACTGTAGCTTTGACCACTAGGAACAAATTAGGCTTCACTTATGGAATAGTGAGCATTCCAAATATTAAATCAGAGTTATGGTTCGACTATAGCTGTTGCAATCAAATTGTTATTGCTTGGATAAATAGTTCATTTTCACTTAAAATTTCAAAGACCTTCATTTCTGTGTGTCAAGAATTTCAGAACCACTGGCTATACCTGAACTTCCAAACATCCATTATGAAGTGAAGCAATGACTAAAGCAATAAAGGCATTGGAAGAAGGTTGCCAAAGCTATGTATTCTGCTTCTGCGGATGAGTGGTCGTACTCTGCATTCCCAATTTAATATACTCTGTAAACTGTTGCTTGCAGAATTTTTTTGTAAAATAAAAGAAAAAGGCTTTACAGAGATTTTTACTTATAAACCACACCTAAATGAGCTTGCAAAAACTAGGGAGACAGGATTAAGATTACAGGTGAGAACTACGTAGAGGAAGTGGTATGTATGAACCGTGAAAGCCATATGGGACCCTGCAAGGAATGGAAATTTTGGCAACAGGCTCCGACAAAAAGCTTTTAGCGTCAACTATGTACACCTGCAAATCAGCACATCAGCACATCCGACAAAAAGTTTGTATTTGTATTTGTATTTGTATTTGTATTTGTATTTGTATTTGTGATTTTGTGGTAACAATTGGAGTACCTGTGAGATGTCTGTGGCTTCATTGTGAACAAAAGAGATGATCCAACCGTCATCTTCTTCACTGCCTCCAAGCTTGGGCACAAAGGCTGCTCCGGAGCAGAAGATGTTCTCTGGGAACATGTGGTACTCAACTTTGACAAATCCTTCGGAGCTGTTTCCTCCCTGGTTAGACAAATATTGATTGAGTAACATGTTTGAATTTCGATGAATTACAATTGTAGGATTTGTACGAACAGTTAGTACCTGTGAGCTCCTGTCAGGTTCTTCCAGGTACAACTTGGCCAATCCTCCATATTTGCCCATGCCTGAAACCACCGAAACGATTAGCCATTTGATTAAAATTATTTTGCCTCATCTCATTTCTGTCCTCTTCTTTTTTCAGTTACCTGATCTCGAACTTGCATCCGCATCAACCACTTGGGTGTAACCATATTTGTTTCTGGAGCCTATGAACTCTTCATTGAGCATCGGGAAGTCCAAAGGGAATTCCGCTCCAGTTAAGTACCTCTCCTTGACATCCCCAGTCTCTGTGTTCAACCTCCATTCATAACATCTAGACAATAATGACCCGTCTCGTGATGAACCATCGTTCTGACCTTGAGGAATCGATTTCCAGGGCTTGAAACCTTCAGAAAACCACTCAAATTTATCGATTCCCATTTCAGGACCAGGTATGATTGACTCGCGAGCTCTGCATCCCCGAACCACCACCTGACAGATAAAAGAACCTCTTAACTCTATCCCAAGACAGTTGTGCAATAACGCCGCACATTTGGAAAAAGTTTGGGGATTGTCACCTCACTGCCATCCTCAAAACAATTGAGGATGTGAAAAGTGATGTTTGGCTCTACACCAAACCATTGAATCGAACTTGCACCGCCATAGCGAGGCATGACACCAATTCTAGCATATTGATCCCCTTCATACTTGATTAACCTGCAAACATGTTCACTCTAATTCGACACCCTCATCTCAGTCATTGAAAAAAATAGCATAAACTGACATTTTTGTAGATACGTACGGTCCACCTCTAACGAGTCGGCCAACATCTATGGTTAGCGGACAGTCCAGCAGCACATTGTACCTACATTTGAGTTTTCAGTGGTCTTCCACCACTTACAATCAACTTGCTTTCTTCAGTAAATATCTACGGTCTATATAACCTGTGTGTAATCCCTAGATCATGGCAGATTGAGCTCCTCTTGTACTGCAAATCCACCTTGTGAAGCAATCTTTTCCCATCCGCTGCAAATTCGTATTCAGAGTTAAAAGATTATTGCTAGAGCATCACTTGAAAGCTCAAGCTTGACTCCCATCGCGAAGGCAATTAACATTGTACCTGAAATGACCCCCAATTCAACGTAGGGCTTGACAGCGTCAACACCAATAATAACCAGCTCCCCGGTACCAGGAACTTTCTGCAACAAAAACCCATTTCCACGAGCCGATCAAAATCCAGATCCACACAAAAAGTTCCAATCTTGAATTGTAGGGTTCGTTTCAAAAAGGGATGAGATTACCTTTGGGTGACTCGTGAAGGGCCGATTCCAAGCTCCATTCACATCATACTCACCCAAAGTTTGCAGAGTGAATAGGTCAATCTCCTGTGGCAAGTGACTCTCCGCAGCCGCGTATAATTTTCCGGCGAGCTCGAACACGCTGGTGTTGCTGATGTCCTTGTTCGCCTTTCCAAATCTCAACTGTCCAGAAGAGAATCATAACGGATAATTTTTATTTGACTTCATAGATTGGATAAATATTATAAATGGATATTCTCACAACGATTTCAACAAAATAAAATGATACTCAACAGTTGATTTCAATGGAAGAATGATATTTTGGTCGAGTGAAATGAGCTCACCCAGTTAAACAAGTATGCGGCCAGAATGGCGGCCGAATGACCTTCGATTGCTGGTAGAAAAGATGGCCTTTTTTTCTGTTTTTCGAGTTTGAAAGTTTCACTGTGTACATATTTGTTGTTGTATGAAACTGTCCATGATGAATCGTTACTGCTTTTGTTGAAGTAGATTGCATGGAGCATCCCTTCTCCTTCGATCCATGTGTGGTTCGATTGCCCCAGTATCGATTTTGATGACTTGAATCCTCCGAACAGCGGATTCGAGCCTAAATTTCCAAAGATTTATGATTTGTCATAAGGCAAAATTCTGAAACGTAGTTTGATAGAAACTTAAAAGAGGTTGCTTATGATTAAGGATTACCATTTCTCACATAGAACCCTTCGGGGAAGTCGTCTGGGATCTGACCTTCTACACTGGTGATTATAAGAGGTTTGTCAAGTTCTTCAACAGGGGAGAAGTTCCTCTACGTGTAATCAATAATGTGTCATGTTGGAGACTGGAAGACTCTCATGGAGATAGTTTGAAATTTTAGGGAGTAGGAAGTTATTCTGAAACCTGCAATGGTGGCAACCGTTGATCAACGAAATCGAACATGAGATCAAAACAGGAATCCAACACCCTTGTAGGGATTTGTTTGATCATTGCTTTGGAGGCATCGACTTGCACCGCAAGCTTCTCCAGCTCTCTCACTAATGGCTGCCATTTCAAAACCTGCAACAAATACACAAGTACCAGTTAAAAAGCTCAACAAAAACTACTGATCCTAATTTCAGATGCAAGTCGCAACTATTTAAGTCTTATATGATCATTTGGGTATACCTTCACAGTCACAGAAAGTGATTTCTTCAAGAGCTGATCAAAGTTCGTGGAGATTGACGGTCTTTCCGCGGAGCATTTCACACGGAGCCCAACGCAAGTCGACCCCATTTGAATCCTCTGTTACGTGAAGATCCAATATATCTCCTCTCTGCTGAATAAGCTCTCCAGTTGAATTTATCTCCCCTTCAAATAAGCCTCATTACTATAAGACAAACATTTCTATAATTATATTCGAAGACCCAGAAGCTCATTACTTGGTTTTGGACTGATTAGAGTCTCATCTCTCCTAGGAATATTCTCCAGCTTAACTTGACCAATGGCCACCAACAGCAACATGATAAGATAAGTGCAGCTTAGTTGATGAATGTATAGTTTTAAAATGCAGAATGAAGTGTAAAAAAATACGATTGGAATAAGAAACAAGAAAATAGTTGAAAGTGTTAATAATCCAAACAAAGCACATGCGTAGAGCCATCCATTCTTGTAAGAGCTGCTGCCTTTCTCATGTGTGCTTCAGAATTGACAGGTCCCTTCCTTGAATAGTTGTTGCCTAAACACATTTTTTTGGATTTATGCACAGAGGCCATACGTCAACACGGTGAATTATTGAGTGTACTTAGAAATAACATGTCTATCAAACTAAATAACAATATATTTTCATATTTGACAGGACAACTTGTTCCCCTTTCGTCAAGCCAAAAGATGAAAAGTTCTTGATTAAGACGGCTTGCAGAAATACTGAATGCCACTGGAATTTTAGACTAGCAATGGTTCCCCCAAAGCCCTTGCAAATGATGAAAATATAATACCGAAAATGACCTCCGGACACATTGAAAGTAATTAAAATTTGACAGGAAATATGATTCCCCTAATGTCTAGCAACATGAAAATAGATTTATTGGCATGGCCAACAGAAACATTAAAAGCCACTTAGATTTTACTATAGCAATGGTGCCCCAATGCGCTGGGAAATAATGAAATTTTTAATATTGATACTGGCTTGCAGGATAAAGTTTATTTCAATTTGACAGGAAAAATAGTTCCCCTAATTGTCCAGCCAAATGACAAAATTTTTTTTTAAGGGAATGACTTGTAGAAACATTGAAAGCCACATGAGATTAACAGTAGCAATGGTGCCCCATGGCCCTGATAAATGATGAACAAATGATTTTAAAAATGGCTTCAAGAGTCAATATGAACTATGGTTCCCCTATGTCAAGTCAAAGATAAAATATATTAATTGAAATGGCTTGCAAAAACATTGAAAGCCACTTAAATTTTATAGCAGAAATGGTGCCCCCAATGCCTTTGAAAAATGTTGAAAATATATTATTAAAAAATGTATAAATTGGACTGGCTTGCAGAAAGATTGAAAGCTACTTGAATTTCATAGTAGCAATGGTGAACCATTAACACATTAAAATACTAAAAATGGGTTTCGGACACATCGATAGTCATTTCAATTTGACCGAAATAATGGTTCTCTTAATTTCCAACAAAATAATGAAAACATATTAATGGAAGTGACTTGCAGAACATTGAAAGCGACTTCAATTTTACAGTAGCAACAGAGCCTCATAGCCCTGTAAAATGATAAAAATATGATACTAGAAACGGTTTAGAGCCACAGTTAGAGTCAATTGAATGTGGCGGGAACAATAGTTCCCTTACGTGAAGCCAAAAGATGAAAAACTTTTAATTGGAATTGCTTGCAGTAACTGTGAAATCCACACGAATTTTACAGCAGCGACGGTGCCCCTAAAACCCAATAAAATGTTGAAATTACAATATATAAAATGGCTCGCGGGCATATTGAAAAAACCTGAAATTTGACAGGACCAATTGTTCCCCTTTTGTCAAGCCAAAATATGAAAATTTATTTATTGGGGCAGCTTGCAGAAATATTGAATGCCACTGAAATTTTAGAATAACAATGGTACCCTCAAAGCCCTTGTAAATGATAAAAATATAATACTGAAAATCACCTCCGGGCACATTGAAAGTACTTTAAATTTGACAAAATATATTATTCCCCTAGCAACATGAAAATATGTTAATTGGCATGGCCAATAGAAACATTGAAAGCCATTTATATTTTACAGTAGCAATGGTGCCCCAATGCCCTGGAAAATAATGAAATTTTTAATATCGAAAATGGCTTTTGGAGATAAAGTTCATTTGAATTTGACAGGAAAAATAGTTCACCTAATTGTCCGCCAAATGACTAAAATATTTTTAAGGAAATGACTTGCACAAACATTGAAAGCCACTAGAATTTGACAGTAGCAATGGTGCCCCAATGCCATGAGAAATGATGAATGTACAATATTCGAATTGGCTTCCGGAGAGTCATTAGGAACTATGGTTGTCAAGTCAAAGATAAATTATATTAATTAAAATGGCTTGCAAAAATATTGAAAACCACTTAAATTTTACAGCAGAAATGGTGCCCATATGCCCTTAAAAATGTTGAAACTATATTATTACAAAATGACTAGCGGACACATAGAAAATCATTTCAATTTGATAGGAACAATGGTTTCCCAAATGTCCAGCCAAAAGATGAAAATATATTAATTGAAATGGCTCGCAGAAACATTGAAAGCCTCATGAATTTTATAGCAGCAATGGTGCTCTAATGCCAAATAAAAATACTGCAATGGCTTTTGGACACATCGATAGTCATTTCAACTTGACCGGAACAATGTTCTCTTAATTTTCAACAAAATGATGAAAACATATAAAAAGGGAGTGACTTGCAGAATATTAAAAATCACTTGAATTTCACAGTAGCAATGGTGCCTCATTGCCTTGGGAGATGATGAAAATATGATACTAGAAATGGTTTGCAGCCACAGTTAGAGTCAATTGAATGTGGCGGGAACAATGGTTCCCATGTATGAAGCCAAAGGATGAAAAACTATTAATTGGAATTGCTTGCAGTAACATTGAAAGCCACTAGATTTACACAGCAGCAACGGTGCCCCTAAAACCCAATACAAAGTTGAAAATATAATACAAAAAATGGCTAGCGGGCATATTGAAAAACACTAAAATTTGACAGGACCAATTGTTCTCCTTTTGTCAAGCCGAAAAATGAAAATTTATTAATTGGGGCAACTTGCAGAAATATAGAACGCCACTGAAAATTTAGAATAACAATGGTTTCCCAAAAACCCTTGCAAATAATAAAAATATAATACCGAAAATGACCTCCGGACACATTGAAAGTAATTTAAATTTGACAGGAAATATGATTCCCCTAGCAACATGAAAATATATTAATTGGCATCGCCAACAGAAACATTGAAAGCCACTTAGATTTTACAGTAGCAATGGCGCTCCAATGCTCCGGAAAACAATGAAATTTTTAATATCGAAAAATGGCTAGTGGAGATAAAGTTCATTTCAATTTGACAGAAAAAATAGTTCCCCTAATTGTCCATCCAAATGACTAAAATATTTTTAAGGGAATGACTTGCAGAAACATTGAAAGCCACTTGAATTTGACAGTAGCAATGGTGCCCCAGTGCCCTGAGAAATGATGACTATACAATATTCGAAATGGCTTCCGGAGAGTCATTAGGAACTATGGTTGTCAAATCAAAGATAAAATATATTAATTAAAATGGCTTGCAAAAACATTGAAAGACGCTTAAGCTTTACAGCAGAAATGCTGCCCCAATGCCTTTGAAAATGTTGAAAATATATTATTACAAAATGACTAACGGACACATTGAAAATCATTTCAATTTCATAGAAACAATGGTTCCTCCAATGTCCAGCTAAAGATGAAAATTTATTAATTGGAATGGCTTGCAGAAAATTTGAAAAGCCACTTAAATTTCATAGTAACAATGGTGCGCAAATGCCACATAAAAATACTGAAAATGGCTTTCGGACGCATTGATAGTCATTAGGAACTATGGTTCCTCTATGTCAAGTAAAAGATAAAATGTATTAATAAAAATGGCTTGCAAAAAATTGAAAGACGCTTAGTTTTACCGCAAAAATGATGCTCCAATGCCCTTGAAAATATATTAATACAAAATGACTAACAGACACATTGAAAATCATTTCAATTAGATAGAAACAATGGTTCCCCCCACTGTCCAGCCAAAAGATGAAAATTTATAAATTCGAATGGCTTGCAGAAACATTGAAAGCCACTTAACTTTTATAGTAGCAATGGTGCGCAAATGCCACATAAAAATACTGAAAATGGCTTTCGGACACATTGACAGTCATTTCAACTTGACCGGAACAATGATTCTCTTAATTTCCAAAAAAGTGATGAAAACATATTAATGGGAAAATATAAAGCCACTTAAATTTTACAGTAACAATGATGCATCATTGCCCTGGGAGATGATGAAAATATGATACTAGAAATGGTTTGTTGGCACAGTTAGAGTGAATTGAATGTGGAAGGAACAATGGTTCCCATATGTGAAGCCAAAAGATAAAAAATATTAATTGTAATTGGTTGCTGAAACAATGAAAGCCACATGACAGCAACGATGCCCCTAAAATCCAAAAAAATGTTGAGAATATAATATATAAAATGGCTACCGGACATGTTGAAAAATATTTTTATTTGACAGGACCAATTGTTCACCCATTGTGCAGCTTAATGATGAAAATATATAACTTAGAATGAATTGCATAAACATTGAAAGGCGTTTAAATTTACATCAGCAGTAGTTCCCCAAATGCCCCGAGAAATTATAAAAATAAATTACCGAAAGTGGCTAGTTGACAGATTTAAAACAGCTTCCATTTGGCTTGCAGAAACATTAAAATCCACTGACAAGAACAATGGTTCCCCAATGCTCAAGAAAATGATAAATTATAATACTGAAAATGGCTTGCGGACATCGAAACTCATTTTAATTGGACAGGAACAATGTTTTCCAATGACTTCCAGAAACTTACAAAAGCATTTTTTTTGATTTGGCAGGAGCAATGGCGCCCCCCAATGCTATTACCAAATAAGAATATATAAATTGGTACTGGCTGCAGGATAATGAAGCCAAATACAAATTCCCCTCCTTAAAACCTTAACCCCAATTTATAAATTATGAATTCAACCAACCACCATCGTCATTCGAACAAACAAGAAAACTAAATTTCGGAAAAACAATACATTCCCTCTACCAATCCCCCTAAATAACTTGGAGAATGGAGAAAACCAAATTCTCAATCGCTCCAACAAAATATGAACTCATACATCTGGATATGAACCCTTTTGATCATAATTCAAATAACAATATAAAATCAGTTCTTGAATTAGACAAAAAGTATGTAAAGATCCTCAGATAAGAACATAAATCATCCAAAGCAAAGGACGGAAGAAGCTTCAACTTTTTGAAAAACAGAAAACCCATTGTCAGAAGATAAGTGAAAATTTCAAGAAGCAAAATTTTGAAAAGATTTTCTTTCTTCTCCAACATTCAAGAATCAATCAAAAGAAACACATAACTGACCTGAGTTACCGTGAACCCTTTGAAATCAACGCCAAAAAGAATTGAGAAGAAAGAAAGGTTAAACGCAACCATTCTCACAATAGGCGGAGAAGAGAGCCGTCGGGGAACGCGGAAGTGGTTGTGCGTTCTACTTCTACTTGGCTAGGGCCTTTATATAAGTGAATGGACGAATTGGACGGCTAAGATGTAACCGCCTCAATTTAGTCGACCGTTGGAAGTCTTTCTTGGGTTTTTTTTTTTCTTGTTTACAATTGGCAGTAAATTAGATCAAATAGAATTTATTAAGTGTATTATATTTATTATTGTCAATAGTGACTTTTTAAATTTTGAAATACATAGTTTCACTAGAAATATTCTTAAAATATTTTTTTATAAAATAAGGTCTTATTTCGTTACTTATTAAGAGATCATTATGTTGACCATCCTTTTGATTGTTTATATTAAATGATTTTTCAAAAAGTTTGAATCATCTCGTTAATTTCACCTCCTATTCGGTAATATGCACCCAACAAACTAAAAAAAGTGCAAAATCTAGTATATTAACGAAACCCTCCGAGGAGAATAAATTCGATCATCCTCAAATTTCCCTTCTCAACATGACGACGAGGGCCGATTCTCTTGCTTGACGCATAGTCAATTTCCGTCAATTGATTTTAACATCAGAGCGGATAAGAAAACATGTTCGGACGAGCATCGAAGAAGATACATGGCGTTTCAAAATCAGCGTCGCAAGACGATTTGAAGAAGACGTATAAAAAGGCGGCCATTATAAATCATACTGACAAAGGCAGTGATCCTGAGAAGTTCAATGACTTTGGCGCAACCATATGAGGTTATGAGCGATCCTGAACCTCAGGCAATTTGGAATGAAAGTTTCAATCCGGCATCTTCGACCGTCTATGATACTGCGGATGCAGCATCATTGCAATAAATGCAAGGGTATTGGAGAGACAGTCAATGACAAAGATCGTTGTCCACAATGCAAGGGGGAGAAGGTTGTGCAAGAGAAGAAAGTAGTAGAAGTTTATGTTTAGAAGAGCATGCAAAATGGACAAAAAATAATATTCCCTGGAGAAGCTGATGAAGCTCCTAACACACTCACAAGAGATATCATGTTTGTCTTGCAAAATAAGAAACACCTAAAATTTAAGCTAAGTGAAGCCTCCTCATGCCAGGAATGAATTCATGAGATTAACTAGACCTGTGCACTCAATGTCCTGTCACTAGTCCAGACAACAAAATTAGATGATGAAAGGTTGGAATTTATGGAGGATGAAGTTTAAGGAGAAGATCGATCATTGGAGTAGTAATTTGATTGGATCCGCGACAGTTATGCAAATTTCTTTCAAAGTTATGGAGATATTTATCAGCACTTGATGCAATATGATACCTCTTCCTGAAGTTTAATTGAATGTGTTTCTATTTGGTTTCATATAATGATGATATTAGGATGGTAATTGATTCAGGTCTTTGGCTGTTCCTCTTCTAGCTTGCAATGCATTCGAATTTGGTTGAAACATTCTAAACTCAAATAGCAGTTTGAGAAAAAGTTTATAGGACTATGAACAAGTTGGACAAATCTTACCATATAGATAAGCTATTTGCTAGTAAAAGTAGGCTCTGTTTTAATCATATTTTATTTGAAAATGATGTCAGTTATCATATAAAGGATGTATTGGAGGTGAAGGTTTTAATTGTAAAAAATTTCAACAGCCTTGGTTTATTTTATTTTTATACATTTAAAAAATTATAAAAATGATAAAACGCATATATTAAAATGTTCAAAAACAAATTTATCAAATAAAAATAAAATATTTAGCAATCAAATGCGCTCTGAAATGATTTATCAAATGAAGATAAATCAGTAACTCGACCAGAGTTGCTCGACGTCTTCTTGATATCTTTCCAGCACTTGTTCGCATCTTCCTCCTTTTAGTTGCTTTGCTCTCTCCTTGTGTGTCGCCATTCTCATTACGAAACTCTTCTTCGCCGTTTAACGTCCCGCTGCGTTGCTCGCATCCGGAAATGCCCAACCGTAAAGACAGATATGTAGATGAGATTTTTTTCTTTACAAACTATACTTTCTGCAAGTTTTTTTATTTTTTCTACCTTATATTTTTTTACTTATCGTTGTGCCTTACTTGGTGAAAGCCGCGTTTTGAAACTGGTTATTTCCTTAACAAAACCATATTACATAAACAGTTCTTGACGCCACATCCATATCCCTCCTGACTAGGCGTCCAACCTGGACATATCAAATAAAATCGCAGATTCAAACTGTTTCTTTAATGAAAAAAATTACAGTTAAAAACTATTCATTTTATCAACGCAAAACCGCATTATGGTAGTGCGAATTTAGTGAAGAAAGTAACAGTTTGTAAATACGGTTTTCTGTAAAATCTTTCCATTGTTGGTTTAATGAAACACAACGTTTTGTTTTGTAGTAAATTGTCGTTATAGACTGCAGTTTTGTTAGATACAAATTTGTCTCCTCTTCTTCCTCTTTCAATAATCTCCTCCGCATCTCTATCCCTCCTTCGCAAGTCATCAGCTGTTCGTCCACGTCTTCAGTGAGTATCCTCATCTCTGTGCTTGTGACTACAACCCGCTACATTTTATTCACTTTATTGATTTCGATGTCACTGAATTAGAGGTTTAGGGTTTGGTTAGTTAGAAGTTTAGGGTTTTCATAATTAGAAGTTCGATAATCCTCTCGGATTGTCATTCTATTTAATGTTTGAATTGAGCTCTGTAAATTGTGCATAATTTTTCTGTAGATTGTACTTGGAATTTTTTTTTTTCTATAAATCGTTTGATGTCTGACCACCACTCTATTTGATTGTTTGATAACGATTAATTTAATAAGGTTGAAATTATGATTGTGATGATGATATCGTTAATGAGCCTATTTAATCTCAAAATGATTTAACAGTGGAAGAGCCATATGACGTTGAAGATCTTAGTGAAAGAAAACGATCATTCTATCAATATCTAGTTTTTAGTGATATTTCAGAATGATGTGCGAGGGGAGATGAGCAATTGGGACAAGGTGGTCCTGAAGAAACACGAGATCTATTTGAAGGTCAACATTTTATTTCAAATGATGCAATGGTACATGCATGTCAAGCATATTCCATTTGAAACTGAGTGAGTATAAGGTCAACATAGGGGGGAAGTGTAAATGGCACTTCCGTGCTATAAAGAGAAGAAGAAATTATGCATGATTGAGGTGACTATTTTTGATGAATAGCACACATGCGAAGTAGAAGTTATTCCTAGTGCCAATGTCCATTGGGTGGGAGATGAAAGACCATACTGATGAAAAGGTTCGAATTACCCCCACGATGCATTGGGAAGGACACGAAGCTGAAATATGGGTTAAAGTTTCATACTTGAAGGCCTTAAGTATAGACAGAAGGTGATGGAAATTTTATTTGAGGACTGGCTGTAAATGGATTTTTTTGCCAGATAAATCTCGGGATATGTGTCTTTCAGACAGCCTATTACGAAGAACGAGCAAAATGAAAATTGATCTATCGTGTGTATGGAATTATTAAGACGAGACCCTGAGCATGGACGATCCCCATTTGGTGTGCACATGTCATTGTTTACGCAGGGAATGAGGACTCATTCAGAAGATGCTTATGAGGTAATATTGACTCTGTATGCACGGGCGTATATCTTGTGCATGCTGGCTTCTTCTCTGTCGACTGACACATATGGTAATGATGTCACTGTACACTACTTGTCCATGATGCGAGACTTCAATGATACGCACACATACAGGTGTGGGGAATGGCGTCTTGGCTTATCTGTATAGGCAATTTTGTTCGGCTTATGTAGAGAAACACAAATAGGTTGGTAGAGCTGTCCTTCTTCTACAGTTTTGATCATGAAAACGGATGGCTATAAGGCGTCTGCATCAGATGATTGCTCCTATACTGGACGCATTGATGTGAAGGATGATAGGATGAAGCCATCTACTACTTGTGGACATGTCAACATAAATTAGTACACTTATGATTAAACATTTTTTTGATGATGCGGGAGGTGGGGTGGAACCCAAATATACACATAGACACCATGACAAGTTCTAATTTACTATCGTGACCGGCTTGACTGTAAGGGTCCTGGAGACATAACGTGGACTCCACCCAATGTGTTCGCTGGGCGAAGCTTTTGCGGTGCGGAGGTTCCTATGATATATTTTAATGTGGTGGAGTGGCACTACTCATCACGGATGCTGCATAAGTTCGGCTATTTTCTTTCTATACCAAACTTGACACGGCAGAAGGGTAAGCTGGACTGATCAGCCAAACATGGAAAGTTGATTGAGCTATGAAATCAAAAGCATAAGTTCGTGATTTTTTGCTCCATAAACTTTACTCATAACTGGGAGTATAATGATTGGTGTGAGTGCATCATCTGTCGTCTTATACGATCACCCACATTTCAGATGACCTCTTATCAGCTGACACACCAAAGTGTACTAATTTCATGAGTAAATTTCATTTCTCCGATCACTCCCACCTCCTTCCCGACCGCAACCAACTTCCTCGCTATCCGCCCAAGCTTCGGAAGGCCATGGCGGATGCGGCCCACCCGCCGCCCGTCTCGGCTGCAGTCCCTCCAGATCGGGCTTCCTGGCCGTCACTGCCTGGTCGCTCGGATGCTCAGGTGTCTGGAATCGCGGCCAAGGCCCCCAAGATTTCGCTTGCCGCAGTCGCAGGAACAGAATCGAAGCCTAGATTTCCCACCATAGAGATTCCCAGGCGAAACAAAACCTCTAAGGACGGGAAACTCGTCGTCCTTTTCAACCCCAGAGAGCTTAAGCATGGAGCTCATCACCTCCAACAGGCCATCATAGCCGAGTTCTTGGTCGGAAAACCTAAAGCGGAGGAGATTAAAGTCTACATCAAGCAAAATTGGAAGCTCAAGGAGCCCGTCACCGCCTGCAGCTTAGATCCCAGGCACGAGTTCATCGTCCTGGATTCGCAAGAAGACCTCGTGGAGGCGATGGCCTGCACCACGCACCAAGTCTGACGATTCCTTTTCAGGCTATTCCGATGGACACCTTATTTCAACCTCAAACAAGAATCGTCAAAGACGGTGGCTTGGGTTCGGATCTTCGGGCTCAGCCCGATGTTCTTCAATGAATGTTACCTCCGCCCCATCGGAGATGAGCTCGGAACCTATCTTAAGGCGGATGCCCGTATGCTTAATATGACCTGTCGTGCCTACGCAAGAATCCTAGTGGAAGTCGACCTCAAACGGCCACTGACCCGAGAGGTATACATCTTCCGGGGAATGCAAAGTTTTTAAAGTGGTGTACGAAGGCTGACTCGTCTTCTGCTCCAAATGCGAGCTTCAGAGGTATAACTTGTCCGAGTGCAGAAAAGCCAAAGATAAAATGCCAAAAAGTCCAGCCGAGCAAAGGTCAGGAAAACCGGCAGCCGAGGGGCCAAGAGACAAAGTCGCGCCAGCGCACAAAATGCCTCTGCGCGAAAGTGCCAGATGGCGGGCCAAATTTGTTGACGAAGTGCTCGACCAGGAGGAAGACGAGCGTCGAAAGGCTATGGAAGAGGGAAGCCAGACCAAGACATCTCCAGAATCGGGCGAGCATGGTGAAGACAAGAGGGCTAAGAGGGAAACCCGGATGGCCATCGCAGTCCCTAACACCAACAACCCCTTCAGCGTCCCGGAAGCGCCGGAGGAGATGGATTTAATCGCGGTGGAGGAGGCTGCGCCCGACATGAATCCGATTGTTGGGCTCGCGCCTCAAGACGGCCCGGGCGATGATCCAACTGTTGAGCGCGCGCAACCCCAAAAAATTCAAAGACAACTGAGGTCCTCGCGGTGTAGGGAGCCGCACCCGCCGTGGATAAGCATAGTCGTACAGACGACAATATAGTTGACACGCGTAAGATTATAAAAAATAAGTCAACAGACGATCTAATTAACACGTGTGAATACTAGGAAAAGAAGCAATGCGTAAGTTTAATTAAAACAAATCCAACTATAAAAGAGATATGCACTCATCTATTTATAGGCAAAGGAAGCTAAGATTTCTCATTACATAGGTAGGAGTTATAATACTACTTTATATCTTTCTCAAATTAGCAGCTAAGAATATTCTTAGTGTGCAAATTTGCAGAGACCGAAAAAGTAGTACTTTGTATCTTTTTCAAAATAGATATATTGATAAAGTCTTGGAGTGTTTTAATGCAGACATGTAAGCCTGTTGTTACTCTGTTGGCAGCACATATCAAACAATCAGATACTTTATTACTTCAAAATGAGATAGAAAAGAAACATATGGCATGTGTTGCTTCTCCGATTGCGGTTGCAAGCATCATATGTGCAATAGTGTGCACTGGCCTGATATTTCACAAATAGTCAGCATTTCAAGAAAATATATGACTCATTCAGGTATAATGCATTGGCATGCTTTGAAGTGAATACTCATGTTCTTTGAAATGAATTCATCTGATGGTTATGTAAATTCTGATTTTTCGGGTGATTTAAAAAAAGAATTCGTTCCGGACCATATTTTTACACTTGCTAAGTGTTTCATTTCTTGGATGACAATTTTATGATCGACAATTGCTTTGTCTACTACAAAAGCTAAATGCATGCCTCCCAAAAGCTCTTTGATCGAAAATTTTGATTGGTGATCGTAGTTTACAACATTTGACTGCATTTGTATTTTGTAATAAGCAAATCAATGATTACATCGGAAGCTAATCACTATTTCATGTATTGATAAAATCAGACCCACACACCTCGAATGTAAAATAACCAACCATTTCCAAAGAGAAATGAAATGAAATGAAAATTGGACCAATGCTTATTCTTTGTTTGACAAGTCCCCGAACCCGTCAGAACTGTGGATCAACGCATGTAATCACTAAACAAGTCAACTGAGCAACAATGAGCACATATCTTTTATTATTTATTATTGCAAATAAGGCAAAGCACACTTATCTTGACAAATTACGAATCAAATATCCGGAATCTAAAATGAAAATTGAACAAAAAATTCAACAAAATTAATGGATGGAATGTGTAAACTGCCACACAATCTCAATCAAATACATTCGAGACCGACAAAGGATCTTGCTTCAACAACTAAATAAGTGAGTTAAGAAATCACATTTAACAGAAGACGAGGCATGAATCTTTTTTACAATAAGAGATGAGATTACTGCAACATAAAGGATTAGCCCCTCACTCTCAGTCATCTCACTGTCAAATTCAATATACTAGTTCGCATATGTGAATCAAAGTAGAACTAACAAATATCAAATCATCTAAACATATTATGCTGGAACTGACCCATTACTTGCATTATCCATATCACTTGCATTCTTAAAACCCACAGAAACAACAAACATTCATCAGCATCATCAACTAGAAGTCCAAGAGGCTTCGATATATTGACCCATCAAAGATATTTATGCAAACATATAATGACCATCAAAGCTCATGTCAAACATGTAATCATTGATCAGCAAGTGTCATTTCAGTCAGTTATTCATTCAATCAATAATCTCCTTGGCGAATTAACCCAATGGCAGCAGGATGGCATAAGTGATTTTTAAAACCTTCTATAAAAGTGATTTTACACTGGCACAAATAAATCAACTTGTCTCAACAACCATGTCCATAACTTATCAATGATTTTGCACAAGAATGAAAGTATTTCACAAAGAAGCAACGACATAAGAATATAGTACTAACACCAAATGATCCAAATGTTATACCTGATCATTTGTCACCAACACAATTTACCCCATTGATCACTAGCACATTCTTCAGTGGTTTGAGATTGCTGAATAATGATGCCTACGACAAATGAATAGTTTTTATAAAGAATGAAATCGACATAAGTTTCTAATTAATATATGATGATGCCTATGACACCCAACTCCCTTGAAAAATATCGAAAAAGCTATTTTATTCATTGCCAAAACCAATGGAGATGCACATTTCCAATGGCTTGCAGAATATAGTGAAAGCAATTCCACGGAATCAAACATATGTTATGGTCCAGGACTTTCACTTACAGAGATAAGAAAGTCAGTTCGGTCAGTCTAAAACCAATCATTTTATTCCAATTAATAATAAAAAGAGACATTAGAAGAATTTTAAGATTCGACGCAAGCAGTGGCACCCAGTGTCCTGCCAAATGATGAAAGTAAATAAAGTGCATAAATTATTGTGAGCGATTTCAATTTGGTCTCAGCAGAGGTACCCCAAACTGCCAGATGAAATAAACTATCAAATGTTACTGGCAGGAGCAATAGCGACCATGAAAATACCAAATGAAAAGATATAAATAGAATGACTTAGTGAAATAATAAATAATGTTGAATTTCGTACGTGCAACAGTACTCAATACCTGGCAAATGAAGTGAACATGACTGACAGATACACTGAAAGCCATTTTTAATTTATATAGAGCAATGATGCCGAAGGCCCTGCCAAATGAAAAATAAATGAATTGTTAAAGCTTGCGAAAATATAGGACATTTCCAAGCTGCCCTTCAACCTACATTTATTTGGAATTCCAGGTATAATACATTGGCATGGTGTGAAGTGATTTCTCATGTACTTTGAAATGAACTTCACCTGACTATATTTTTACACTTGCTAAGTGTTCCATTTCTTGGAGGACAATTTTATAATCGGCAATTGCTTTGTCTGCTACAAAAGCTAAATGCATGCCTCCCAAAAGCTCTTTGATCGAAAATTTTGATTGGTGATCGTAGTTTACAACATTTGACTGCATTTGTATTTTGTAATAAGCAAATCAATGATTGCATCTGGAAGCTAATCACTATTTCATGTTTTGATAAAATCAGACCCACACACCTCGAATGTAAAATAACCAACCATTTCCAAAGAGAAATGAAATGAAAATTGGACCAATGCTTATTTCAGAACTGTGGATCACCACATGTAATCACTAAACAAGTCAACTGAGTAAGAATGAGCACATATCTTTGATTATTTATTATTGCAAATAAAGCAAAGCACACATATCTTGACAAATTACAAATCAAATATCCGTGATCTATAATGAAAATTGAACAAAAAATTCAACAAAATTAATGGGATGGAATGTGTAAACTGCCACACAATCTCAATCAAATACATTCGAGACCGACAAAGGATCTCCCTTCAACAACTAAATAAGTGAGTTAGCAAATCACATTTAACAGAAGACAAGGCATGCACCTTTTTGACAATAAGAGAGATGATATTACTGCAACACAAAGGATCAACCCCTCACTCTCAGTCATCTCACTGTCAAATTCAATAGACTATTTCGCATATGTGAATCAATAACAAATATCAAATCATCTAAACATATTATGCTGGAACTGACTATCAACATAAACCATCTTTGTCCGAGTACCATCATGTTTTTCGGCCACATTATCCATATCACTTGCATTCTTAAAACCCACAAACAACAAACATTCATCAGCATCATCAACTAGAAGTCCAAGAGGCTTCGATATATTGACCCATCAAAGATATTTATGCAAACATATAATGACCATCAAAGCTCATGTCAAACATGTAATCATTGATCAACAAGTGTCATTTCAGTCAGTTATTCATTCAATCAATAATCTCCTCGGCAAATTAACCCAATGGCAGCAGGATGGCATAAGTGATTTTTAAAACCTTCTATAAAAGTGATTTTACACTGGCATCTCATCGTTCAACATGATCCCAAACAAATCAACTTGTCTCAACCACCATTTCCATAACTTATCAATGATTTTGCATATGAATGAAAGTATTCCACATAGAAGCAACGACAAAAGAATATAGTACTGACACCAAATGATTCAAATGTTATAACTAATAATTTGTCACTACCACAATTTTCCCATTGATCACTAGCAGATTCTTGAAAGTGGTTTGAAAAATTGCTGAATAATGATGCCTACGACAAATGAATAGCTTTTATAAAGAATGAAATCGACATAAGTTTTTCATTAACATATGATGATGCCTATGACACCCAATTCCCTTGAAGAATACCAAAAAAGCTATTTCATTCATTGCCAGAACAAGTGGAGATACATATATCCAAAGGCTTGCAGAATATATTGAAAGCCAGTGTAATGGTGACCATGCAATACCAAATGAAAAGATATAATAGAATGGCTTAGTGAAATGATAAGTAATGTTCAATTTCATACGGGCAACAGTACCCAATACCTGGCAAATGAAGTGAGCATGATTGACAGATACATTGAAAGCCATTTTTAATTTATACAGAGCAATGATGCTGAATGCCCTGCCAAATGAAAAACAAATGAATTGTTAAAGCTTGCGAAAATACAGGAAGTCTTTCCAAATTTGCAGCAGCATGTTATGATGTTTCATTGCACTGTCACTGAAGTATATTAAATGGTAACAGGTTGCAGATATGTTGAGAGCCATTGACAGGAGCAGCGGTGTCCCAATACCCCGTCAAATTAAGAGAATATATTCATGAGAATAGTTTGCCAAAGCTTTTGAAATTTGAATGGAGCAATGGTGAGACAATGCCATGCAAGAAAATACCAATGATGCAGACACTTCGGAAGAAATTTAAATTTGGCAGAAGCAATTGTGCCCCAAAACCCTACTCGGTGACGAAATAGTTCGCCGAAGCTTTTCTATTTGAATGGAGAAACATTGAAAGCCGCTTAACCAGCAATGGTGCCCCCAGTACCCTGGAAAAATATGAAAATATAATACTCAAATGACTTGCAGATGCATTCAAGCTCATTTCAACTACATAAAAACAATATTTCCCGTAACGTCCAGTTAAAAGATGAAAATGTATAAACTGGAACGTCTTGCAGAAACAATGAAAGCCACTAAATTTTACATTAGCAATGGTTCCACCAATGCTCAGGAAATGAAATAAATATAATACTGAAAATAGCCACCAGACACATTGAAAGAAATCACATTTTGTCAGAAAAAATGATTCCCATAATGTCTAGCAACATGATGAAAATATATTAACAGGAATGGCCAACAGAAACATCGAAAGCAATTTAGATTTTACAGTAGTAATGGTGCCCCAATGCCCTGGAGAATAATGAAAGTTGCACACATTAAAATTCATTTAAATTTGACAGGAAGCCAAATGATGAAAATATATATAGGGAATGACTTGCAAAATATTAAAAGCCATTTGAAATTCAAAGCGACAATGGTTCTCCAATGCCCTGGAAAATGATGAAAAAATAACATTGAAAATAGATGATAGATACACTGACAATCATTTCATTTGACCGGAACAATGGTTGCCCTAATTCCAGCCAAATGATGAAGGTATATTAATTGGACTGGCTTGTAGTCACATTGAAAGCCACTTAAATTGTACAGGAGCAATTAAGCCCCTGTACACTGGGAAATGACTAAAATATAATACTGAAAATAGCTAGCAGACACAATGAGAGTTCATTTTCCCAAGAACATTGGTTCCCCTAATGCCTATCCAAAAGATGAAATTATATTAATTGGTATGGCCTTCAGAAATATTAAAAATCACTTGAATATTACAGTAGAAATGATGCCCCGATGGCAGGGAAAATGAATAAAAAGTAATACTAAAAACGACTTCCGGATCCCGACACATTAAAAGTCATTCCATTTGACAGGAACAGCTCCTCAATGTCCAGTCAAATGATGAAAACATACTGATGAATTGCAGAAACATCGAGTCAATGGCTCCCCACTACCCAGGAAAAAGATGAAAACATAACACTTATTATGGCTACCAGAGGCATTGAAAATAGTTTCAGTTTGACAGGAACAATGGTTCCCTTATAGTCCCAGCCAAAGGATGAAATTATATTAATTGTAAAGGTTGGCAGAAATATTGAAAGCCACTTGAATTTGAAAACATAACACTTATTATGGCTAGCAGAGGCATTGAAAATAGTTTCAGTTTGACAGAACAATGGTTCCCTTATAGTCCAGCCAAAGGATGAAATTATATTAATTGTAAAGGTTTGCAGAAATATTGAAAGCCACTTGAATTTTAAAACAGCAACAGTGCCCCTAAAACCCAATAAAATGTTGAAAATATAACACATAAAATTGATAGCGGGCATATTGAAAAATTCTCAAATTTGACAGGACAACTTGTTCCCTTTTCGTCAAGCCAAAAGATGAAAAGTTCTTGATTAAGACGGCTTGCAGAAATACTGAATGCCACTGGAATTTTAGACTAGCAATGGTTCCCCCAAAGCCCTAGCAAATGATGAAAATATAATACCGAAAATGACCTCCGGACACATTGAAAGTAATTAAAATTTGACAGGAAATATGATTCCCCTAATGTGTCTAGCAACATGAAAATAGATTTATTGGCATGGCCAACAGAAACATTAAAAGCCACTTAGATTTTTCTATAGCAATGGTGCCCCAATGCGCTGGGAAATAATGAAATTTTTAATATTGAAACTGGCTTGCAGGGATAAAGTTTATTTCAATTTGACAGGAAAAATAGTTCCCCTAATTGTCCAGCCAAATGACAAAAAAAATTTTAAGGGAACGACTTGTAGAAACATTAAAAGCCACTTGAGATTAACAGTAGCAATGGTGCCCCATGGCCCTGAGAAATGATGAACAAATGATTTTAAAAATGGCTTCAGGAGTCATTATGAACTATAGTTCCCCTATGTCAAGTCAAAGATAAAATATATTAATTGAAATGGCTTGCAAAAACATTGAAAGCCACTTAAATTTTATAGCAGAAATGGTGCCCCCAATGCCTTTGAAAATGTTGAAGTAGCATGTTATGATGTTTCATTGTGCTGTCACTGAAGTATATTAAATGGTAACAGATTGCAGATATGTTGAGAGCCACTGACAGGAGCAGCGGTGTCCCAATACCCCGTCAAATTAAGAGAATACATTCATGAGAATAGTTTGCCAAAGCTTTTGAAATTTGAATGGAGCAATGGTGAGACAATGCCATGCAAGAAAATACCAATGATGCAGAAACTACAAAAGCAATTTAAATTTGGCAGAAGCAATTGTGCCCCAAAGCCCTACTAAGTGACGAAATAGTTTGCCGAAGCTTTTCCATTTGAATGGAGAAATGGTATACCAACATCCTACCACATGATCAAAATATATGAAAATGGAATGATACAGAAACTTTGAAATATATTTTATCTAGCAGGAATACCCTCAGAAATGATGAATATATATTTGATAGGAGAAACATTGAAAGCCGCTTAACCAGCAATGGTGCCCCAATACCCTGTAAAAATATGAAAATATAATACTCAAATGACTTGCAGATGCATTCAAGCTCATTTCAGCTATACAGAAACAATATTTCCCGTAACGTCCAGTTAAAAGAAGAAAATGTATTAACTGGAACGGCTTGCAGAAACAATGAAAGCCACTAAATTTTACATTAGCAATGGTTCCACCAATGCTCAGGAAATGAAATAAATATAATACTGAAAATAGCCACCAGACACATTGAAAGAAATCTCAATTTGTCAGAAAAAATGATTCCCATAATGTCTAGCAACATGATGAAAATATATTAACAGGAATGGCCAACAGAAACATTGAAAGCAATTTAGATTTTACAGTAGTAATGGTGCCCCAATGCCCTGGAGAATAATGAAAGTTGCACACATTAAAATTCATTTAAATTTGACAGGAAGCCAAATGATGAAAATATATATAGGGAATGACTTGCAAAACATTAAAAGCCATTTGAAATTCAAAGCGACAATGGTTCTCCAATGCCCTGGAAAATGATGAAAAAATAACATTGAAAATAGATGATAGATACACTGGTGAAATGTCATGTTTGGCTCAACATCAAACCATTGAATCGAACTTGCACTGCCATAGCGTGGCATGACTCCAATTCTAGCATATTGATCCCCTTCATACTTGATTAACCTGCAAACATTTTCACACTAATTTGACACCCTCATCTCAGTCATTGAAAAAAATAGCATAAACTGACATTTTTGTAGATACGTACGGTCCACCTCTAACAAGTCGGCCAACATCTACGATTAGCGGACAGTCCAGCAGCACATTGTACCTGCACTTCAACAACTACATTTGAGTTTTCAGTGGTCTTCCACCACTTACAATCAACTTGTTTTCATCTGCAGTCTATACGACCTCTGCGTAATTCCGATATCATGGCAGATTGAGCTCCTCTTGTACTGCAAATCCACCTTGTGAAGGAGTCTCTTCCCATCAGCTGCAAATTCGGATAAAGAGTTAAAAGATTAGTCCTAAAAAAGCATCACTTGAATTAAAGCTCGAGCTGGACTCCCATCACATAGACGATTAACATGGTACCTGAAATGACCCCCAGTTCAACATAGGGCTTGACAGCATCAATACCGAAAATAACCAGCTCCCCGGTACCAGGAACTTTCTGCAACAAAAACCCATTTGCAGAAGCTGATCAAAATCCAGATCCACGAAAAAAGTTCCGATCTTGAATTCTAGGGTTCGTGTCAAAAAGGGATAAGATTACCACCTTTGGGTGACTGGTGAAGGGCCGATTCCAAGCTCCATTCACGTCATACTCCCCCAAAGTTTGCAGAGTGAATAGGTCAATCTCCTGCGGCAAGTGACTATCAGCTGCCGCGTATAATTTTCCGGCGAGCTCGAAAACGCTGGTGTTGCTGAGGTCCTTGTTCGCCTTGCCAAATCTCAACTATTCAAAAGAAAGAAATAACGGATAGTTTTATTTGAATTCACAGGTTGGATAAATGGATATTCTCACAACCTTTTCAGAAAAGATAAATTAATTCTCAAAAGTTGATTTTTTTTTCTTGGAAGAATGATATTTTGATTTGAGTGAAATAAGCTCACCAAGTTAAACAAGTATGCGGCAAGAATGGCGGGCGAATGACCTCGAACTGCGGGCAGAAAAGATGGCCTGTTTTTCAATTTTTCGAGTTTGAAAGTCTCACTATGGACATATTTGTTGTTGTATGAAACTGTCCATGATGAATTGTTACTATATTTGTTGAAATAGATTGAATGGAGCATCCCTTCTCCTTCGATCCATACGTGGTTTGATTGTCCCAGTATCGATTTTGTTGACTTGAATCCTCCAAACAACGGATTCGAGCCTGAATTTCCAAATATTTTCATTTGTCATTAGACAAACTTCATAAGTTTTATGTGGCTCACAGGTACATTGTTTCTATTTTTGAAGACAAATTGTGTCTGATAGAAATTTAGAAAAGGTTGCTTTTGATTAAGGATTACCATTTCTGATATAGACCCCTTCGGGGAAGTTGTCTGGGATCTGACCTTCTACACCATCAGTGATTATAAGAGGTTTGTCAAGTTCTTCAACCGGGGAGAAGTTTCTCTGAGTGTAATCAATAATGTGTCATATGTTGGAAACTCTCAGAGAAATAGCTTGAAAAATTAAGGGAATAGGAAGTTTTTCTGAAATTAACCTGCAAAGGTGGCAATGGCTGATCAACAAACTCGAACACGAGATCAAAACAGGAATCCAATACCCTTGTAGGGATTTTCTTGATCATTGCTTTGGAGGCATCGACTTGCACCGCAAGCTTCTCCAACTCTCTCACAAAGGGCTTCCATTTCAACACCTGCAACAAATAAACAAATACATGTCAAAAAGCTCAACAAAAACCATTCAGATGCAAGTTCCAACTATTTAAGTCGTGTATGATAATTTGGGTATACCTTAAAAGTGGCAGAAAGTGATTTCTTCAAGAGCTGATCCACGTTCGTTGCGATGGAAGGTCTCTCCGCGGAGCTTATCACATGGAGCCCAGCACAA
>NQLW01000011.1:4228476-4249448 GCA_002312845.1 Kalanchoe fedtschenkoi
GAACCACCCTTCAGAATATCCCCAGGTATTCCTAGACAGGATATTCCTATGCAATTAAAAGCACAATAACCACTAAATTATACTACCAAAAGGAAAGTTACTAAAACAATATTAAAAGCAAGAACACCAAATTTAACGAGGTTCAGCCAGTGGGGCCTACGTCCTCGGACACCAACACAAAATTTATATTTCACTCAAGAAATATTACAGAGGGGGAAAGAGTATCCTTTAGCTTACTAGAAGATAGTAGCTTAGGATTGGTGTGTTTTGGAAGAGGGGAGGAGCCCCTTATATATATGGGTTTGGAGGGAGCACAGCACCCCCTCCCAAGCGATGTGGGATAATTGAGCCACACAACACACACAACATTACCATGTTTTCTTTCTTAAGTATTTCCTTTCTTGTTTCCATGTATAGCTCAACCGTTGTAGGCTTTGTGATGGTGTTCTTTGCTCTCTTTTTTTCTGCACCAGAGTATAATAATAATAGCATAGTACAACAAGAATTAGTGCACAACTGGTCCATCAGATTAAAAATATTGTAGTTTTTATTTTTATAATACAAATTCAATTTAAAAATATTAAAATTTTTTATTCGTGTAACTCAATTAACCTAAAATCATCTTAATAATATAAATATCAAATTTTTTAATACTCCAAAAATAAAATTTCTACTTCCACCCTCCTTAACATGTCCATGAATGGCGGCGCTAGACTCACGTTGCTTCTTTGTTGTTTGGATTGGTTTAGTCAAAATCGGTTCAGATTGATTTACTAAGTACTCACTTGATTGATCGGAAAGTTTCATGGAATAAAGTACATAAAACTGCCCACTTAATGTCTCAAAAAATCAACATTTCCGAATCATAAATGAATCAAAAATAAATGGTTTCGGTATTTTTTTTAACAGAAAAAAATGTGAAATTCTGATAGTTGAGATTATTCTAGAATCAAGCACGAGGTTTTAGTTCATTGTTTGATGTGCCTTTTGAGCTCAAGTTTTATGGGACCGAATTTCATGTTGTCAAATTCATTACCGTTAATTCAAAATGATGTACAGTAAGTTCAAATGTTAATAATTAATTATTATCATCATGATTATAATACGATTATTGCAAATACTCCATATATCAGTGCATAAGTTACCATATACATAAAAGTATGGGTTTGGGGATTCTATTTGTCATAGTAGAAAATTTATTTATATTAGCGGGTGAAAAAATAATAATATCATTACGTATTTAGCTTTAGTGTTTTAATATACATGGACAATTTAGTCATTTTCTCACATTACTTTTTTTTTAATTTTTTTCTCTTTCATATATTAATTACCAAATTACTCATACATATTAAACATACCACAGTTATTATTGATGATATTATTGTATTTTCACCCGTGATAAATTTTTACGTGTCAAGGAGTCCCTTTTCCACAAAAGTATTCACATTCACGTCAACGGAAAAATATACTGGCCGACACATTAAAAGCGCGTTCTAAAATAATTAATATCCGACCGTCCACGTGGCCGTATTTTATGCTAAAAAAACACAACACAATAGTTGTCTAAACTCAACTGCCATAATTCGTTCACATGTGCCGCTCCCAGCCGGCCCAGCCGGCCCAACAGCCCATCCATCCTCTGCTCCTATATTAAAATATGAATATTTTTAATTAATTATGGATTATTATCCCAGTTTGATTCAATCCACAGTAGGTGGTTTTAATAAAAAATGGTGATTTTAGGATAAAATAAAGTGATTTTAATTTTAAAAATATTATTCAAATTTAATTTCACATGTGTCAATTGGTGGCTCCAATTCAAAACTCTCTGAAATTTGAATTGGCATTAAATGTCTTGTCAGGATCAGATCTTAATCCTTAAATATTATTTAAAAATATTCTTAATATTTAAACAAACCGTGATATCTCATATTCGCCGAATGTGAGAGATTAGCTAACAATCATTGTCGCTGCTACCAACCGCCCGATATTGTGGTAGCCGCAATATCGATATCATTCAACGGTCAAGATCGCGAGTGAATGAATCATGTGTCGTAAACAGCGAATGTGAGCGAAAATAATATCACGGAATTATATTTGGTGATCCAAGTGGAAAACAACAAATTTGAAAAAAAGAAGTTTAAATATTTAACGAATATTTTTATTATTTTATTAGATGAGTCCGTGACTGATTGTTATTGGTTTTGAATTTTTTTATAAATTAATTGACTGATCAAAATGTCACATAATAAATTAATTCACTAAAAAATTTCTCTAAAAAATTAAATTATTTTATCAGTGTTTTTAAAATCGAATTACTTTTCGAAACTAACAACATTATTTTGAAATTTCGACTTTCAACCACAACGCCTCGATATTTCAAAATTGCAGTGAAAAATAAAATTCAAAAGTTGGTGGTGGAACCGGTCGGTCACGCATTGCTGTCAAACTTGAGCCAGGCTGTTTCACCAAGTTTGTTTCGGGCAGCCTGCCCGCGCTGCCCGTGGCTCAATTTAAGCCTTCAATATCGCTCATTCTCTCACTCGCTTTATTCATCACCACCGCACTCAGCAGCTCACGCTTTGCTTCTCCGCTAAGAATCTCTTCGCTTTTCGCTTCTCTCTCTCACATCCGCAATGTCGAAGTCTGCTGCGTTGATGCTCGTCGTTGCTCTCTTCGCCGCCGTTGCGGCCATGGCGTCCGCCCAGGTCGATGCTCCGGCTCCCAGCCCCGAATCCCCGGCCTCCGCCGTGGTGCCGTCGGCTGTCGCGGTGGTTGCCGCTGCTATCGGCGCATTCGTGTTCGGATCGAGGATGTGAAGCGGAGGATAAGGAGGAGGTTCTGGATTCGATCTGGTTTGATCGGCGAGAGCCTCTAGTGGATATGATGGACGCTTTGAGGTTAGGGTTTGGTGTGAGTATGTGTGTAGGGATTTGTTTGATTGTATTTTGGCGACGATTCGTACTATCATCATCTCTATTCCATTCTATGTTCTGGTTCAATATCAATTATCATATTATTAATATAAAATATTTATTCCGGTTGAAGATCTGAGAAACTGCAACCATCAACATCTCTGTGGTTGATGGTTTCTTAAACGTTACTACTTGCTAGTGCTAGTACATGCATTGTGGTTTGTTTGACTGTGCGAGCTGTAGATGTGGTGATAAGCCAAAAGTGAAGAAGATAAGCTGGACGCCATTTGGTAAAGGCGCATGTGCTTGTCATAGTCCATTGAAAATGAGCTTGCTGTTTCTTTGACATTAAGGCTGTCTTTAGGAAAAATTTGGTGTAAATGAAAGTTTGAGGAAAAAATGGAAAAAAAATAAAATTTTTGAAGAATTTCATTTAATTTTTTCTTGTTTGATTTTATTAGAAAAATTATTTGGTTTCATAAGAAAAATATTAAGGAAAATTGTTAGAAATATATTTCATTTTCCATGAAAATAAAAAATTATCAATTTTTCATCGCTTTATATATTGAATTTGATTGAATTGATTTATTATAGATAAGAATCATATTTTTTATTCAAATTTTCACCTAATTTTTTTTCTTTTTTATTTTTCATTTAAACCAAACAAAGAATTTTACTAATGTTTTATCAAATATTCTTTTCTGTCATATTTTTCCTAAACCAAACACAGCCTAAGAATACCAGAAAATTAGATATATATGGTGGCCAATCGTAATTGGTTCTCTGTTATTTAAATAAGTATACGAATAAAAATTATTTAGTTTTTATCAAGCCAATCATCCAAATAAAATAGAAAGAATTAATCAGATTGATTTTTATTTTGAACTCATTTATCTAAAAATCTCGATCGGAATTTGTCTCGTATATAAAATTTGTACCTACGTCGACAAATATTGGGACAAATTTCATCTGGACATCTAATGAAGTTGTATCACATATGGTGTAAATTGCAGTAGCGAGTCTTTTTTTTTATTCTTTAAAACTTCGTTTTTCTATAAAATACTATTATATTTACTCTAGTTTTTTTATTGTTTTAAAATTTTAAATTGATGATTTCTAGAACAGTTGAGAATATTATAGACGCTGAAGAAAGAAAAACTAAGCATGCGAACTAGTAAACTTTGTAGGCGGATGTCAATCGCTAATGATTTATTCGTTTGTGATTCAATTTTATCCCGTGCCATTCACTTAATATAATCATATAAATAAGGAAAATATAGTTTAAAAAGGGTAATTTACAAAAATTGAAAATATTTCAAACATTCATATATTTTTTTCAAAAGATGATAGTTTGGGAAAGTATTTTAAATCTTCATACATTTAAATTTCTCCCTCTATTTTTAGCTATAATTTATTTATTCATTTTTATCTAATTATCTCAGTGCAATTCAATATTATTATTTCCGTTAAAATATTGAATTTTAATGACTAACCATATGGTTTACATATAAATCACCACTATATCATTTGATTTTATAAAAGATGTTACTAATGATACTATTCTTCTAATTATTTAACATGTAGCATAATATCACTGATTGTTAATCTTTAAAATGTTGCAATTTTTGTTTTGCTGCCTCGGATCACAACCCAATTATTACCTTATTATAATTCATAAAAATTCTTTCTAAACGAATAATAATTTAAAAAATACAAAATTTTACATCAAATTTAAAAATATATTATAAATTTACATATTAAGTTTTTTAATAATTAAAAATAAAATTAGTAGATATAAGATGACACATTATATAAGTTATATGAAGGATCATCAAAATAACATCATTTTACATATTTTTCTTTTTGTTTTAATGTTTTATAATATTTAAGACAGTGCTAAATTTTAATCATCAAAAATAAAAGCCTAAAATCAAAAAACCCTAAATTCAAATTTCTAAAAAACCTAAAACCCCTTAAAATCCTAAAAATATGAAAATTCTAAAACCCTAAAACTAAAACATGTTAAAACCTAAAACTTAAAAAAAAGGAGCAAAAATATGTATTTTAATTCGATATCTCACATAACTTATTTAAGATGACACTTTATATACCATTTTCTCAACTAATTAAAATTAACATTTTCTATTAATCCACTAAAATTATTCGTAAATGATAATACAAAAAATAATTAATAATATATGCATGAGGTTGTAAGACTTTCATCCTTGTTATTTTATCTAATCTTTTGGGACAAATAAAAGAAGACAAAAGAAAGTAATATTTGTGTTTTAAAGTGCATCTGAGATTGTAAATAGTTGGGTGTGGTCAGATTCATTGAAAAACATACATTTAAATTTGCGTTTTTCCTGCTACACACATTTTAAGTGCTGCTGCTTCTTCCACCTATGTATCTCTGCCACAACCCACAAGCACAAGCACATTCGATATTGCTCTAAACAAAGGTGCCTGCCCCCTTCTCCAAGTCACGCAGTCCTCGTCGACAGATTGTGGGGTTACCAGTGATGGGTGGGGCCAATAAATTCAGATTCCACCTCAACAACAGATGGACGGACGATCTTACTCGGACTCCGACTCAATGCTACTACACATGGCCTTCAATCCTCTAGGTCTCTGCACCATGTCATTCGTTTCAGGGCAAATTCTAATTTTAAGAATGTCTGAATTAGAGTCAAGTTAAACTTTAAAACCTTAGGTACCTTCTTAGATGTCTTCTTCTCTCTAACCTCATACCGCTCCAGAGTCAGCTCGCACAGCCATGCTCCTGGACTCACCAACTGCACCCAAACCAAACTTGTTAATAATGTTCCATTTTTCTAGTATCCATGTCATTAGTATAAAGTTCAAAAATCCACGACAAGGCCAAAGTTGCCAGCAAATTATTGTTGTTAGCTGGCTGGATACACATACATGGTGGCCACTCCACTCAGCTAATTCATTGACAGATAAAATGTAATCAGTTGAGGTCACAGAATGTGGTTTACAATTCATTTCATGTTGGTAGTTCAATTCAAATACCAAAAAGGTGTACTTATCTAATTAGCCTAGCTGCCCTCCATTATTCTCACCATTCACAATAATACTGATAGAGAAATGTAAGAGGGTGGGGTTGGAATTTACCTTGAGGTTGCGCTGAACATACTTAGATCTCTTCTTGGGTCGCTGAGGTAGCTTGGACCCCTTGATGGCCATGAAATCCTCTTCTTTCTCCTTGTTAGTCAGAGCTATCACAAATTTAGGTGGCCAAACAGCAGGAGGTATCACTTCGCTCCCAGAGGAAGACCCCCCTCCTCCTCCTCCTCCCTTCTTACTACCCTCATGAACCATCTCAAACGAACCTCCCCCAGCTTCAATAGTATTATTATGTTGGTGGTGGTGATTGTTGCCAGATACAGGGCTACCTCTCTTGCCCTCCTGGGTATGGAGCAGCTTCACATGCTCTGTCACCCCCCCGCCGCTGCTGCTCTGTCCTTGTAATGAACCTCTCATATTCTCAGAGTTCCTACAATCATCCATCAACAAATGATAAAGATTGCTTTCAAAGCACACAAGCTAAAATCTGAAGAAAAGAAAAACAAATTACTTCACGGACAACAAAGGCATGAATGAAATAAAGCAAGGAGTTGAATGGTTCTCAATCGGTGGGCTGACCCACTGTGGGAGGGCTTTTGCTGATGCGGTTGAGTGGGTGGTGGGGGGTCTTATATTATCTGTTCCTATTTTTCTACGCTATCAACTCTCTCCTGACCCATCCCCCCAAAGCCGCTTCCAGATCTTGCGTTTCAGTTTCTGATTAAACCTAATCTAATATTACTACTATAACCACACAAAATTTAAATATCAAGTACAAAAATAAAAAATCGAAATTCCAACATCTCGACACGTTACTCCAAGCATTTCAAATATCGGAACAGTGATTGATCACGTCCGTTCATTTCATTCTACTATTCAAAGACTGCATCAAGCTTATTCTATGCTACTCTGGGCCCCACCACCACCAACAGCCATCTCCCATAGAAATCATATACATACGGACATTCTCATCTCACCACCCACGTAAATTAATTGAGTACAATAATAATAAGGGCGTGTTGTCCTTGTCCATAGGTGCGGATTGCTATTCGTTTTTAAATTCATTAAAGTTTAGGACAGCTCAATTAAGTTCAAAAACGTTACTAAATGAATAATAAATGAAGTAAAATTGAAGCATGGAACCTGGGGACGCGATGAGGAGGCGGTGGGGAGGCGGGACGCTGCTTGGGAAAATTACCGTTGTGCGTGAGATCGGTTCTGATGACGCGGCGATCGACGCGGGCGGTGGTTCGATGGTGGTTGGGGCCGGAGGAGTCGTCTTTGGTCTGGATCTTCATACAGCGGAGGCGCTTCTTATTTCCCCACTGGAGGACGAAATCTGGTGAGGAGGAGGTGAGAGGATCAGTGGCTTGCGACCTGGTTCTGAAGGTGCTCCCGATCCCGAGTCCGATTCCCTCTCTACTGCTGTGATGATGATGATTCTGGTGGTGATTGATGTAGTTGCTACTGTTGTTCTTCTTCTTCCCTGATTCTCGTTCCATATTTATTGCTGCGCTGCTAATTTCTTTTCTTTTCTAATCAAGCCACCTGTCGTCAACAAACCATGGTTAGATGCACTCCCAACCGGGGTTAAATTTTCGGTGATATTATGAATGAGACCTCCATTTTCTTCTTTTCTTATTTTTTTTTGAGTTCAAACAAAACGTCTACTCTTATTCTAATCTCTTTCTTCTGGGTGACGACGATTCGGTGAGCGCCGAAGCTTTTTTTTTTATCTTCAACTAGTCGGACAACCCCACCCGGATGACCGGCTTCTGTCATCACCGAAAAATGGGTTGTCGGTAACAATGGCGACGCCGTTAAATTCTCATAACGTCGGAAACGCCGAAATCAGAAAGGTTGCATTTTTCTGGAAACTCTGAGGGATTTTCGGATTGAAAAATCTAAAGATAAAATGGAGGAAAGTAACTGAAAGACAGATGATGGTAGAAGTACAGAATCTGAGATGAGCTGAAGCCAAGAAAGGTATAGAAACTGGGGGAGTTTTGGACTGAAAAATCCGATCACTGAATGAATGAAAATCTGAAAAAGCAGGGGAACAGCAGATGAAACATAAATTGACTGAAGCGACGCGAAGCGAAGCGAAGCGAAGAAGACGAGAGGGCGGTCATTCATTAGCAGATTTCTGGAAAATTCAACACCTTACCTACCCGAAATCGACAGCAGTGGGATTACGAAAGCCAGTAGAGAATCTGCGGAAACGTCAAAGCTCACATCTTCAGATTTAAACATAGGTGGAATTAGTGGCTGGTTTTATGGATCTGGTGAAGAATCGCACCTTCTACCACCAGCAAGCTCGTCACAAAAGCAACATGAAGAACCGCAGAACAGTTTCGTCTTCGAAATCGCCAGAAACCGGTACGAGAATCTCACAGTGATGTTTCCACGAAGTTAAGATGATATTCAGCGCTTGACTCTTTCTCGAGCTCTCCGTTCGGGATCTGGACTAACGGTGGCTTGAAGCTCGCCGCTTACTCCTCGGCGATCGTCTGCTCACCTAGAAACTCAAAATCCAGAAATTAGTTCCGTTGAGAAACTCGCCAAATTAATAGCGAAAAGACATAGCAGAGGCGGGCTTCATGTCCGTCCTTCTGTTACGATCACGAACCTCTATAGCTTTCGGCCGCCTGAAACCGGAAAATCAGACCCGGTTAGTCCAGAAGATCAAGAGAGAACGCATTCTGCAAAAAGGAAATTCAACATCAGAGTCAGGATTTCATTTTCCCCAGATTAGCGACGCATCCAATATAGACCAGTTTACTGGATTCAACCCACGGATTCAAATCTCGAACATCAAGTTCCGTCACATGTATATACCTTTCGCCGTCCGGTCAAGTTCGAATTTGCGATTCGCAACAGCGAGAGATCTTCAACGACAGTAATATGTAGATGTTGGAATACAGAAGATAAAATGGAAGAACAGAATAAACTTGAATAAGTTAAGTGTTGCAGAGATGGGAGAGGTGGGAGGAAGAAGATGATGGAGGAGAAGCTGAGGGAGAGAGACGCAGAGAGAGCAGATTGCATCTCTCTTTAAAAACCAGGCTTTTATACAATTTTTCATTTTCTACACTCTCTCTCCAGCCGTTCCTCTCCACCACCATCCACTGATCTCGTCCGTTGCTGTCTAATCTGACGGTGTAGGTGTCTCCCGTTTAGGTCGTCAGGGTATGCGCTCTGTTTTGTGGATTACGGTGTTTGGGTTTCTGTAACGGCGTTATGAGATGGGATGAAAATTGGAATCTCGGACACCCATTTATTTGTACAATTCTTTTTTTTCTTTCATTATTTTTGGATTTCAAAATTTTTGCTTTTGGGGGTTCAATTATTACCTGCAGCTTAACCATGGTTAGATGTGGACCAACTGCATCTGTGATGAGGGTAGGACCCAGCCTTTCGGGTTGCAAAATTACACGTCAGCGGATGCTTCATCAAGTGAATGCCGCCATTGTGATTATCACAAGTTACAAGCCTGGTTTTACAAGATGAATTATTCAAGGAAGGCGAGTCTGATATAATATTTCACAAAGTTATATCCCCTTCAGGAAGGGCAGTATCATTTTGTGAATCATGTTCTGGTATATACAATGAAACCAGCAAGCAAGGACATAATTGCTTGATCTGTATTCTGATTGTACAGAGCCACTGACCCAGATGTTCGAATCAGATGCGGCTTTCATTCATTTAAGCGCTGAAACCTCTGTGTATGGAGCTCCAAGGACTGGTGGGGAAGTTGGGGCAAGCTTGGGCTGAGGCCTCTGCCATTTGATCCTGACGGATCCCGGCATTGCATATGTTTGCAATGGAGCGCATGTGCTTCATTCCGTACTGAGATAACGATCCACAGTGTGTTTCAAATGTTCTTACCTGCATACAGGAAAGGGCGACCAGAGATTTATTTATGAGCCGGTAAAAGTAACAGAGTGCTGACATTTCTAGTGGATCACATTGAATTGCAACTTGGAAGCCATACCAGTGTCTTGAGGCAACTCCAATCATCAACTAGAGGTTGTCCTGCTGGTTTAACAGCATCTAGCACGTTTTGACCTTTTTCGATTCCGAACAACAGTTTGCCAATGAGTTTGATACTGTTGTCTACGTGCATTCTGTGAGACATTGCTTCCATAACCTGTTTCCGAGCTTCCATCTTCCTGGCTGAGCCTTCAGGAGCCTTGCGAAACTGCAAAACACCCAAATAAAATATTTAACCAATATGGTTACGGCCATAGAAACAGTTAAACAGCAGACTAGCAATGGGCGGAACACTGCGCTTAATATCATTACACTTCATACTTCAAGGGGCTTATCATTCTTTTCTATTAAGTTTGTTCACTGATGGCGGAATCACCAGCCTATTCTAAATAACCACTTTTTATCCCTTTTAAGTGAATATATGCGCGCATTTAGGACAATATTAGAGCTACTGCCTCACTTCCATTTTGTACTGGAAGATAAATTAGAGGCATCAACTATTCAATATAGACCACCTTTTTTATCATTCAAACAAATCTCTCTTCATTCAGTTACTTTTCATGGATGTGTAGAATCTAAGAATGAGTAGTGAAAGCACTTCTAATCTCACTAATTTAAAGGAAACACAGCATTGGACTTTCACAGTGCAATAAGGAGAGAAAAGACCAGTCACATACCTTGTCCCAAAAATGAACTAGATCTGCGTCACGTTGATTCACAACTTTCATAGGTTGCATCAGGGAGTTCTCATTAACAAAGGTAAAGTTATCATTTGCAGGATCTGTACCCATGTACAGGTAAAGATTGTCCCTACTCAGCTTGATATCACCAAACTGCATGACATGGGAACCATAGCCAGAATTGGCATTTGCAGTTCTAGCCTTCACCTGGAGAGACATCAGAAATTTTATTCAACCACAATTCCCACACTTCTGACCAGATAATGTATTCAGCCAAATTCTAGAACACTAGTTGAGCATGCCATTTGAGCTTACTAAAGGCAACCAGATTAATAAATGATAGTTATCTGAAACATTGAACAAAAAATAAGATTCTTGACTGTCTCCGCTCACCAGTTCATATTGCTGATGCAGATTCTCTGTCCTCAGATTATGCTTAGCACTGTTAGAAATATCAAAAATACAGTACACGTGAGCTTTTCAATGCAGAATCAAACTGATGAATGTTTTACCATGTGTAATGTGTGAACATTTACTTGAACTAAGAAAATGCAGGACTCAAGCTATTATTTGTGATATAGACGAAAAGGTCCCATAAAATACTTTTAGTCGTTGGAAGAGCATTGCAATTATACCTGTCTTCCATCCAGGCAACACTGTACAAATCACCCAGGCAAGTTTCATACTCTGGGGGAGGGCTGGGATTCTCCCCTGGGCAATAGGTGCCCCAGCTGCTCTCTTCTGCGTTTGATGCAGTGGTTGCATAAATATTTAAACCTTCGGGCAGAAGGCCCTGAAAGATGCTTCCAGATTCACAAGCTTCAAGATAAAATACCTATAATGGTAATGTACAAAGTAAAGAACTGAGTTCCATATCATAGACAATGCATTAAGTAACACAAGGTTTCAAAATGTATACCAAGCTTTTATAGGCTCCTGAAGCATGCTTTTTCTTCAAGATATCAATGAGATCATTTGCATAAATAAATGGGTTCGTTGGCATCCCTGCGGCACAATTCATGTATTCTATTAAATATCAATTTGATTTGCGTATGATGAGTATTGACTACTACCAGTTTCACTACAATTTCACGAGTCAGAAACAGTACTCACCGAGCACACCAGGACCACCATGATCAGTGTAGTATACGAAAATATGATCATTCGGACCACTGTCAACTACTTTGCCACTACCTCCTTTGATAGCTGTTTTGTTTCCAAGTAATGCGGCGAAAAAGTTGGTGACATTTACCTCCTCTCCAGTATAATCCTGCCATACTTACGCATTACATTAAATGAAAAATTTGCACTAATATAACCCATCTTGCACCTAGTTCAAAGAAATGCGCACCTTTGGAACTCCCTCATAAACGTCACCGCCTTGGGGGCTATTAATAATGATTCCTTGCCTGGGATTTTCTTCATTGTAAGCAATGTCATCATACATAAAGACAATGATATTTTCATCTTTCAGTCCACCTTTCTTCAATAGTTGGTAAGCATGACAAACATCAGCCTGAATCAGAAACACAAGCAGCCAATTATCAGATTTATTCTTGTAAGGCAGTGAAAATTAGCCTACTTAAATAAGCACAATCAGCTCACAGTAAACATCCAAATGAATCATTACTGACGGTGTTAATCCTCGAAGGGTTACAAAACAACTAACATGTGCAACAGTCTACCTCTATCATCGCTACATTAAGAAACAAACTTGTTAGCAAGCTCTTTAGGGTGATCACTCCAGTGAGAAATCAAATTAAAAAAAATTAACTATTTAAATTCATCAATCCATCATTAGTGTGCAAATACAGCTTGTCATCCAGAATTTTCACTATGTTCAACTGGTATGACAACTACCGGATTGAGCGCGTACTCAACAAAGCAGCAACAGTTCAATTATCTACGAATCACAATTAGCAATTACCAATACTTTCTCCCACAACCAGCGACCCTTCAGACAAAGATAAAGTCAAGAAGCAATACAAACTGAGCTTCAAGTATGTAAACCAACCTATACAAGAGACCAATCAAAATTGAATAGCACCAAAACAACAAAATTGGTGGGTAGGTCCACAAGACCACACAAATCAAATACGCAAAAAAGAAAAACACCCGATGAACATACAATCTAATCATCACCATGACGTACGAACTCCAAAGAAACAGATGACAACAAACACAAACCTGATGCCTGTAATTCCAGTACCCACTGGATCCGGCGATCAGAACCGCCCATCTGGTACCCGCAGAATCATCCCCGTCCTCGGCTTGAAAGAATCTGGACGAATCGGAAGGCAATCGAAGCACACTGTCATCGATCAGCTCACGGCTGGCGGAAACGAGGCCGGAGAAAATGGTCAGAGCAGCGATCACTCCGGCGACGAATCGAGTCATGATTTTGTTGAATGGTAGGAAGAAAAGGCATCTTGGTTGTGGACTATTTATTGGAAGGTGATTTTTTCGGAAATCGATCTAGGCCCTCTATGTTTACATTAATTACGTTTTATCGGCTTTATTTTTGAGAACGAGAAAAATGTTCTGATTGGATTGGATATTTATTTGAGATAAAATTGAAAAGGGGATTTAGACTATCACTACCTACTTAATTACGCTTACATCTATCATGATTTTTAAAAAATTCGACGAAAAAAAATTTAGGCTGATTTTCTAAAATTAAATTTATCATTATATGTCTAAATTAATATTATTATAAGATTTAAATTTGTGTACGAAAATTATGTCGTTTGGTTATCAAAATAAATTATATCGTTTTGCGTACATAAAGAAAATGACGTCTTTTGATAACCAAACGACATAATTTTCACACACAAATTTAAATCTTATAATAATATTAGTTTTGGAATGTAATGGTAAATTTTATTTTAAAAAACCAGTCCAATTTTTTTTTCATCACATCTTTTGAAAATCGTGATAATTCTCGCAATTGAGTAAGCGATAATAATTCAGGGTTTCTTTTGAATTTTCCCCTTTTTATTTTGTTATGGCGTGTTTGGAAGGGCAAGGGAAGTAAGAAAGCGACGAAAACAGAGGTAAAGTTGATGCTTTGAAGGAATTCTAAAGACAAATGAATGTGTTGTGAAATGATGGGTACGTGCGTGGTGGAATTGTATTTATGTTTAAGGATTATTTGCTTAGAATAATTTTGTTTTACAACCGTCTTCAATTATGTTACTCAATATTTTTTAGGTAATGTTTGGTATGAGGAAAATTTGGTGGATTCAGAAATTTTAAAGAAAATTATATTATTATTTTTTGTTTGGTTGGAAGATGGCTCTAAAAAAAGAAAATTAGATAAAAAGTAAAATTGGTTTAAATTAATTTTTTTTGTAAATACTTTTTCCATTATTTCTCAATTTAATCAACCAAACAAAACAAAATAGCATCCATGGAAAATTCACATTTTACCATTTTCTTTACCGTCAAATTTTCACTATGTAACACGGTCTTAAAAAAATGATCTGTGAAAACAGTATATCCCTCGCTCCTCTTCTATTTATCATTCAACTAACATTTATTTGTCAATTTTTATTTGTCACTTAACTGTTACAATGCACATTTAATGTGAATTTTCACTATATGATGTATTTTCAAACATGTTACATTACAAATGTGGATTTCATCCGGACCTTCATAGTTATTAAATTGAGACAAATTATCAATATTAGGTGTAACAATATAAGTAGCACGCAAGTCAAAAAATCATAAATGGTGAAATAGTCTCTGTTGAGTTCATTTTGAACATCATGTTTTCGAAGGAACGTTTGCAGCTTGCAACACTCTTTGTTAGTGCGGTTCAGATAATGGTTGAAGTCACATATTACAGTGGGCCGCGATGATTGTGAGTTATAGTTGTTGGTGTTGCTATTGATTCCAGTTATAGCCATAGTAACCGCCACCACCACCACCATTTTGCTAAGATCCAGAGATGGACTTGATAAAATGTTGTGACAACTTCTGATTATAATTGGAAGCATAATTAGCAATGATAGGATCATAAGATAAAGACAAAGACTGAGAATCTTCATGCTGAATATGCGGATCGTAGTCTACCAATTTGTAATGAAGGTCAGAGAAACTAATCATATTATATCGAGTGCGAAGTGGAGCAGTGAGCTCCTTATACCTAGTTTAGCAAGAACAAATAGCACCACCACCAATAGTGCTAGTCGAGTGGCCATGTGACAATTTGTCATCTTTATGCTATTCGGCTCAAATCTCATTAGTGGTTGCGTGTATGATTTTTTTAAAAAAAAGAACAAATAGCACCAAATCACCAATTGAAATCAGGTTTACAACTTGAACAAGTGAGTCTGCGGTAGTTCTCATGACTTTCATTAGCGAAAGACTTGAAGAGTCTTTCGTAGGTCTCCTTTGATGTCGGAGAGGTGGTGATCATGGGTTGTATAGCTTTAGCGCAGCTACTAATCATAGTGTTGATTATCATCTTCTCCTGGCAGCGCCAGATGGTATAAACCGAATTTGACGTCATTCAATAATTTCACAGATGGAGTTGGCTTGAATTCATTGGCGTACGCGATGAGATTGAATCCAAGACTGACTCAAATTAAGTTTCCAAAATAAAAAATTATTGTGGGTGAGTTTGGTGGGAAGATATGTTGGTGAGCTGAATTGCACGATTATGGTGGTTTCGAAAGTCATGATTTGAGATTGTGAGGCCGTTTTAGGGTCACATACCATGTTAAACTTATAATGAGAAGTGTGTATTTGATTGATGTATGAGTTACAATATTTATAGTGATGTTTGTTACTAATTATAAGAACTAAAAAATAAACTGTTACAAACGTTTGACTGTTCCTGATAAAGCCTATGTGTAGACTGTTTTTTTGTTGTTGCTGAGGATGTTTGACTGTTCATGATAAGACTTAGCTGGACACCGTTGTTTGTTGTTTACTTATGACATTTGATTGCTCCTGATAAGATTTATCGATTTGTTTGTTGTTGATTTAGGAAAGTATATTGCAAATTCTACATGTCTCTAACGCTTTTGTATGTAAACTCACCAGTCAATTCTTAGTTTCTGACTCCAACCTCACTCAGAATCACTACCGCTTTTGATCAGTAAACGAATCACACTCTCTTTCTCTAAACTCGATTGTGCACTTTGCAACTCTGGCTTAAACTTTGAAACCCTGAGATTGCTTAAACAATGGAGTAATTCAAAATGGGCACTGTGAAACATTTATCAAATTCAAATATCAAAAACATTCTCAAATGTTTGGAGTTTCCTCTGTTCATCACCTCCGTTCATGTGGTGAAATTTGTTTAAGTCTTTCCGTTCCTCAATGAGTTGTGTTTCAATCATAGTTATCAGAACCGGACCGGCGATCGAGCCGGCAAAGGTCCCGGTTCCCGGTTTTCCGGTTGAACCGGCGGTTCAAACCGGTTCAACCGCCGGTTCAATTACTTAAAATAATTACCATATAGTAAGTCTAAGTTGATAATTGTAAATAATAAAACAAGTTACTAAGACAGCTTGTTTGGTTAAAGGTGTTGCCTAAAATATAGAGGGCTTGGGTTCGAGCCCCGAGACCTCCATATTATTAAAAATAATTTTTAGATTTAATTAAACCACCAATTACACTAAACCGGTTCAATCGGACCGATCCGGTTCACCGATTTCGTAAAAAATCGGCCGGTTTATCCGGTTTTTTCCGGTTCGGTATGCAACCCGATAATAATTTCAAATCGGACCGGTACCAGGTCCGGTTCCCGGTCCAACCGGTCGAACCGGCCGGTCCGGTCCGGTTCTGATAACTATGGTTTCAATTGTAGTAGTAGTGGATGCTTGGACCATCGTGGGCTTGTGAGAATTGTTTTTGAATTTCTGAATTTGCTTGATAATCGTAATAGTTCATACTTTTTAGTATTTTTTTTTAAAGCGGTCTGAATTACCACGAGTTGAAAGTAAACATGTAGTTTGTTGAAACTTCGTTCGAATTTGTATTCGTGAAATTTTTAATGAACCAAATTTGAACAGTTGAATATTTTGATTCAATTCAATTTATTTGCAGCCCCATTCATAAGAATCATAGATGCCAAACAACTTGCTGTAGAAATTTTGATAATCAGTCACCAGAAGCCATTGCGTGAACTATTTACTTTTCTAATATCTTTTATTTAATTATTTACATGCAAAATCATGTTCACTCATGAACACTAAAATACCCTTATCAAATTACTTAATTGCTTGATTCAGGATTTTAACCATGCTGAAGAGTTGTTGGGCCAATGATACTGGGTAGCGGCCCAATCTCAAACCCCAAGCCCAAATCCCTGTGCATGTCGATTTGAAATTGCCAAAGGATCAAGACAAACGTTGCTGAGGTGTTGAGCTGGTAATTCAGCGGTTTCAGCCGATTATATGAGCATCTGCGCTCCATCTATGCAAGGCCTTGATGCTTATTTAACCGAAACGCTGCGTTTATTGATGCGGCAATACCACGCTTGCTAACTTTATTTGGATTTTTTTTCCTTTTGTCCTCTCTTCATTATATCTTCTTAAATTATGGTTAAAATTAACGAGATTTTATGAGAAAATTAAAATTGTAAAGTGAGAGATTTTATGCAGTAAGATAGAGTCGAAAATAAATCATATAAAATGAAAAATAAATAGAGAGGATAAGGTATAAAAGAAAAAAAAACTCCTTTATTTTCCATTATATTATTCATTTATTCTGACCTGTAGTTGCTATCTTTTCTAAGGCCCCGTTTTTTTAGGGTTTAAGCTGTACGAGAATCATACGACTGAAGCTCGCCCCTCATTTTAACAACACCCCAGTTTTTTTCTTCTTCTCACCGGTTGATTGAATAGGGTTTGGCCTGAAAGTTTGAAACTTCATCTAAAATTTGGGTATAGGGTTTAGGGGAGATTTTGATTGAATTTTTAGCCAAATGATTGATAGCATTTGACATTCAGTTGAGACGGTTTTGATAGTGATTTTGATAGAATTAGTGCAGTAACTTGTTCATATGTGTTAGGGTTTGGGTTGTTGGGTGCGGTTTTTATATGAATAAGGTTTCTGTTGAGCTTATTATTTTGAGGATTCAGCTCTAATTTTTACTTATTTGATGTCCAAATTTTTTGCTTTATTTGAGCAACAACTTGTCAATTTTGTATGGCAGGGTTGAATTGGAGATGTATTTGTAATATTACAAGTTGTTTTGCTTTAAATTAGAATTCAGGGGTATTTTCGTCAGTTTTTAATTTTTTTTCTCCTATCCCTCCAACTCCTTTCTGTACTCAGGAACACCCATTTTTCACTTCTCTTCCCTTCCCTTCCCTCTCCTTCCCTTTCCTCTCCTTCCAAACTCGGGAACAGAGCCTTAGTGTGGTTCGGATAATGGTTGAAGTCACATATTACAGTGGGCCGCGATGATTGAGAGTGATAGTTGTTGGTGTTGCTATTGATTCCAGTTATAGCCATAGTAGCCACCACCACCACCATTTTGCTAAGATCCAGAGGTGGACTTGATAAAATGTTGTGACAACTTCTGATTATAATTGGAAGCATAATTAGCAATGATAGGATCATAAGATAAAGACAAAGACTGAGAATCTTTATGCTGAAGATGCGGATCATAGTCTACCAATTTGTAATGAAGGTCGGAGAAACTAATCATATTATATTGAGTGCGAAGTGGAGCAGTGAGCTCCTTATACCTAGTTTAGCAAGAACAAATAGCACCACCACCAATAGTGCTAGTCGAGTGGCCATGTGACAATTTGTCATCTTTATGCTATCCGGCTCAAATCTCATTAATGGTTGTGTGTATGATTTTTTTAAAAAAAAGAACAAATAGCACCAAATCACCATCTGAAATCATGTTTACAACTTGAACAAGTGAGTCTGCGGTAGTTCTCATGACTTTCATTAGCGAAAGACTTGAAGAGTCTTTCGTAGGTCTCCTTTGATGTCGGAGAGGTGGTGATCATGGGCTGTATAGCTTTAGCGCAACTACTAATCATAGTGTTGATTATCATCTTCTCCGGGCAGCGCCAGATGGTATAAACCGAATTTGACGTCATTCAATAATTTCACAGATGGAGTTGGCTTGAATTCATTGGCGTACGCGATGAGATTGAATCCAAGACTGACTCAAATTAAGTTTCCAAAATAAAAAATTAGTGTGGGTGAGTTTGGTGGGAAGATATGTTGGTGAGCTGAATTGCACGATTATGGTGGTTTCGAAAGTCATGATTTGAGGTTGTGAGGCCGTTTTAGGGTCACATACCATGTTAAACTTATAATGAGATGTGTGTATTTGATTGATGTATGAGTTACAATATTTATAGTGATGTTTGTTACTAATTATAAGAACTAAAAAATAAACTGTTACAAACGTTTGACTGTTCCTGATAAAGCCTATGTGTAGACTATTTTTTTGTTGTTGCCGAGGATGTTTGATTGTTCATGATAAGACTTATCTGGACACCGTTGTTTGTTGTTCACTGATGACATTTGATTGCTCCTGATAAGATTTATCGATTTGTTTGTTGTTGATTTAGGAAAATATATTGCAAATTCTACATGTCTCTAACGCTTTTGTATGTAAACTCACCACTCAATTCTTAGTTTCTGACTCCAACCTCACTCAGAACCACTACTGCTTTTGATCGGTAAACGAATCACACTCTCTTTCTCTAAAATCGATCGTGCACTTTGCAACTCTGGCTTAAACTTTGAAGCCCTGAAGCCCTGAGATTGCTTAAACAATGGAGTAATCCAAAATGGGCACTGTGAAACATTTATCAAATTCAAATATCAAAAACATTCTCAAATGTTTGGAATTTCCTCTGTTCATCACCTCCGTTCATGTGGTGAAATTTGTTCAAGTCTTTCCGTTCCTCAATGAGTTGTATTTCAATTGTAGTAGTAGTGGATGCTTGGACCATCATGGACTTGTGAGAATTGTTTTTGAATTTTTGAGTTTGTTTGGTAATCATGATAGTTCAAATTTTTTAGTATTTTTTTAAATCAGTCTGAATTACCACGAGCTGAAAGCAAACATGTAGTTTGTTGAAACTTCGCTCGAGTTTGTATTCATGAAATTTTTAATGAACCAAATTTGAACAGTTCAATATTTTGATCCAATTCAATTTATTTGCAACCCTATTCATAAGAATCATAGATGCCAAACAACTTGCTGCAGAAATTTTGATTATCAATCACCAGAAGCCATTGCGTGAACTACTTACTTTTCTAATATCTTTTATTTAATTATATATATGCAAAATCATGTTCACTCATGAACACTAAAATACCCTTATCAAATTACTTAATTGCTTGATTCAGGATTTTAACCATGCAGAAGAGTTGTTGGGCCAATGATACTTAGTAGCGGCCCAAGCTCAAATCCCAAGCCCAAATCCTGTGCATGTCGATTTCAAATTGCCTAAGGATCAAGACAAACGTTGCTGAGGTGTTGAGCTGGTAATTCAGCGGTTTCAGCCGATTATATGAGCATCTGCGCTCCATCTATGCAAGGCCTTGATGGCTATTTAACCGAAACGCTGCGTTTATTGATGCGGCAATACCACGCTTGCTAACTTTATTTGGATTTTTTTCCTTTTGTCCTCTCTTCATTATATCTTCTTAAATTATGGTTAAAATTAACGAGATTTTATGAGAAAATTAAAATTGTAAAGAGAGAGATTTTATGCAGTAAGATAGAGTCGAAAACAAATCATATAAATGAAAAATAAATAGAGAGGATACGGCATAGTTATTAAAATCGAATCAGACCGGTTGGTTCAACCGATTAGACTGGGAACCGGACCAAACACCAATTCAATTTATAAATATTATCGGATTGCATCATGAATCGAAGAAAACCGGACGAACCAGCCGATATTTGGAAATATCATTGAAGACAACACACTAACGGGAATCAAACTCGTGCACTGAAGATTTTAGGCAATACCAATAACCAAACAAACTACCAAAACAAGCAGTTGTATTGTTTACAATTAAAACCTTATGCTTTAGATATTGTAAATATAATATGTAATTAAATTGATGATTAAACTAATTTGAATAGTCGAATCAACCAGAAAATCAAGAATCGAAACTCTGACCGGTTCGATCTCCAATCTAGTTATATAACTATCGGATAAGGTATAAAAGAAAAAAAAAACTACTTTATTTTCCATTTTCATTATTTATTTATTCTGACCTGTAGTTGCTATCTTTTCTAAGGCCCCGTTTTTTTAGGGTTTAAGCTGTACGAGAATCATACGACTGAAGCTCG
>NQLW01000011.1:4257927-4268231 GCA_002312845.1 Kalanchoe fedtschenkoi
ACTATTTCATTGGCTAGGGACAGGGATGACTTCTGCGCCTGTCATTGCATCAGCAGGAGGAGTCTTCCTTGCCAGGGACTTCGGTATGTCAAGGTCATCTTGTACGCAGCGCTGTTGAGGGTGAGCTAGTAGCGTAGACACCTGACGGAAAAGGACACGCGGTAGCCCTTGTCCACTCTCAAATATGAAAGCCTCGTACTCACTTACATGTTCCAGGGCATCCACAAGTGCGTCGTATACTTTTTGTGGGCAATTTTCTGGTCCTGGCTTGTCGTGGAGGTAGACCACATCTAAAGTGAAGAGTTTTTGGCTCGCAGGCCATTGATGATGAGGTGGTGATGACGACCTACAGTAGAACAGAATCTGAAGATAACAAATCATTTATGTTAGTAACTACAAACAAGTTCAATACACAAACAGTTTTTACAATTTGCATTTAGTACAGACGCTAAAGGTAGATTTGGAGATACAGGTTGACAGAAAAAGAGTGTCGCCAGAAACTTTTAGAGTGATGTACCCAAGAAAGTTGTTCTATAAATCTTCCGTCTGTAATGCAGGATAATAAGATACCATGAATTTACAGTCCTTACCACCCTGAAAAGCCGATTTTGCGCACGGGATTTTTTTGCTTCATGGGCTGCCACGCGGAATAGATGAGTGAGATCTGCCAGACCTCCAGTAGGATTAACAGAGATGCTCCGAAGTGCAGAAAGCGCAGAATCAACATCATTGTTAAACTCTTTTCGAACCTTCATGAGTATAAAAGAAAAAAACGGAATCTCAACAGGATCAAATCCAATTTCATTATAGCCACATATCTACTAGTACAACATCGATTGAAAAATAAGTCTTAATTAAATGGCAGGTAACATCGTCTCTTTCATGGTGGCTCAAATTCATAAATGTTTTATCCATTTCCCCTCCAAAATTGTGCTAGATGTGTCACGCCTCCATCTAGGTGAAGAAACAAATATACACACTTCTGCGTCATTGTTCCTATGATCTCAAGGTGCAAGAGCTGTCAAATTTGTCAAAGATTTGCCTTTCCGAAGCTAGTAGGATGGAGTGGGAAGGAACAGTTTTCCTTTTTATTTGAATCGGTCTCCTATTAGGATTTTGACTGCCAAAAATCATCAGAATTGGGTAGATAGCCAAAAAAATCTCACCAATTCCGCGATTGTGCACAAGAAGATTCATAGGTAATTAATCTACAAATACAAAGATTAATGAAGAAAAATGGGTTTGTTTATCCGAAATTAGAAGACTGCTGATTCGATCTATTGACATGGGTTTTTGTTCTCAGTCTTATACTCTGGTGTAAATAATCCCCGTGAGCGAACTTATGGAAATAGAGATTTTTTTTGATAAACCAAATCACTCCATAGTTCCAAACAATAAAGGAATACGGAAATGAAAACTACACCATTTTTGGATAATTTTATTTCATTTAGGACAATACGGACTTGAACTGTAAACCTTCTTGGTAAAACAGATCAAACTTGCTATTATTAAAATGAGTCAAACTGTTTCAAAAACCCAATATGCAGCTTTTCGCATTGGGCTCTTTCATTAACTAATAGAAATATCAGCTAGTTTGCCATATTTTTTTTGAAAGAAAGATTAAGGAGATGGCTCCATGCCCTTTGATTTTACTGATCTAGGAGCACTACCAAAGTGTTTCAAAGAAGGGATATCTTCATGTTTCATTTTTATTATTCAGTGCAAGTAGAAATCTGCGTGTTTGGCAAGTTTAGAGACGAAACAAATGTGTTCAAACATTCCACTACTAAACTCCAACTACGACAAGACTAACTAGATACAAAATCAACAAATTATCGTACAAACCATTCATGAAGGCGTCTGCATATTTCAACCAATTACTTGTACTCGATCTTCCTATGATCTACACTATCCACACTAACACTGACAGTCATTCCAACACCAGCAATCCGGATTCCATCTAAATATCATATGAGAAGCCCCTTTTACAAAAACGATAAATATCTCCGATCCAACACAAATATCCATCTCATTTGTAATCAAAACTAATTACAAAAAGAAAGAAAATAAACTAGAGGTCACAACAAAATCTCCTAGGGTTCACCAGTGAAGCTCAAAAATTGACTTACACATACATTCTCTTCTCGACAGCTTCCTCATCGATCATAAAATAGTTACCAATACTATCAACAAGTTACTCGTCTTTAATTTCTCAGTAATCAAACAAAATAAAAACTGCAAAAAATGATGAAATAGGAACGAAGTGAGCCTTACCCAAGAAACGGACTTTCCAATAGCGCAGAATGCGAAGCGATGGTTGGGATCGATGGTGGTTTTCGCATTTACGAACATGAGAATGGCTTGTTTAATTGCGTCCAGTCTCGTCAGCGGACGGCCAGAGGCGCCGGTGGCAATCTTCATTTCTACTTGAGACTCCGCATCGCCGTCGACGCAGAACAGTATGTCCTCCTTCAGGGTTTGGATCGGCGTGAGCGTAAATCGCGGCGGTGGAGCGCTCACTCCTTCCACTCCCTCCATGTTCATCTCTCTCTCTCTCTTTCCTCTCCCTCTCCCTCTCTCTCGCTCGTCGTGTTCTCGCTGACGCAGGTGACGTGCACGGCACGTGACGGAGAAAAGACGGGCCGGTATTATTGAGCCGCGGTCCAAGCCCAGAACCTTAGATACCGTAGATCGAGTTCGAAAGGTCGTTTGGTGAGAAGTGGAAGATACGTCGTCGTTCGGTTGGTAGATAGCTGTCTGCTACTTCGATCTTCTTCACGCTTTTGCTGACCGAGCTTTCGACGAAGGAGTCTGCCATGGTCGTAAACTCAAGCACGTTTTGATCTGCTGGTAATTGAGGGACGAGGTTGCTCCACGTCTCCTGAAAAGCGAGTCTTTGATCTTGAACAGGAGTTGGTATGTATAATTTTTGACTCGTTGAAATTTGGTGATTAGGCCAACCAAACCAATACAAGACCCCAAACTGACTGCGCGAATAATTTGGTGTAACGAAACCCTAAAGACGCTGATCATATTCCTGAAAGTGGGGTTTCTGTCCAGGTTGAAGAGTCATGAGTGCGGCGATTGGATCCGGAGTTGTATCGCAGGTGAAGTTGTCTCCGTCGGCATCTCAGCGATTGAGAGCCAAGTAAGTTTCATTTTCATTGTTCATTTCTAAAGCCAACACTTATAAGCTGATGATTACTTTTTTTTAGCTTGGGTTGATATGTGTTGTGGATAGGCCACATCTTGGTCTCCTGGTATTGTTGTGAAATGATGATGATATTATTTTGAAAAGAAACCTGATTGTAGTAATATATACTAGGGTTGGTCTGTTTGGGTTGATGAGGGATGGCCATATGAATTCTTCTGCAAAAGCAAAAGGATAAATAAAAATTGTTGTGTCTGGTCTAAACTGTTTTGGAAATTTCTGTTGGTGGCTAATGGATTTTTGCTCATGTTGCTATCATCGGAGGTTTGTAGTCTCGGTGACTGTAGATTTTCTTGATCTATGTATTGATACAGTTCCATCTGCAGGCAGAATCACTTAAGATGGCACTGAAAGAAAAGGAAGTTCCTGTAAATGTGTATGTTGGAATGCGATATTGGTACCCTTTAACTGAGGAAGCAGTGGAACAAGTGAGCACATAGATATATTTGTATGTGTTGACAGTCTTTTCAAAAATCTGGGGCACCTTTTCTCATGCATCTTTTGCTGTTTATGGTAGATTAAGAAGGACAAGATTACAAGGCTTGTTGTTCTGCCTTTGTATCCTCAATTTTCGATCTCCACAACTGGTTCAAGCGTCCGTGTTCTACAAAATATGTTTAGGTACATACTACAGAATCCCCATTTACAGAATATAACATTTTTACTTTGTCTCACAAATTGCTGCTTCTCAGGGAAGATCCTTATCTCTCTAGAATGCCAGTCTCGATTATAAAGTCATGGTACCAACGGGAAGGTTATATTCAATCAATGGCTGATTTAATTGAAAAGGAACTTCATACTTTCACAAACCGTAAAGAGGTAAAATTTCTTATTTCTTATTAAGGAGGTAGTCTATCAAGCCTTCTCTTGTTTAAAATGCCTCGTCTCTTATCAGCCTAGTCCTTGGCAGGTAATGATTTTCTTCAGTGCCCATGGCGTACCAGTTAGTTATGTTACCAGTGCGGGAGATCCTTACAAGGATCAGATGGAGGAGTGCATTTACTTGATCATGCAAGAATTGAAACGTAGAGGAGTTGCTAATGATTATACTCTAGCATATCAGGTAACCAGCTAGTTATCTTTCATATTGCAGTTTAGTACTTCATATGTAATAGTAATACCGTCGTCAACTTTTGCTATATTATTCTTCTAGACAACTGGTTTTCTCGATATGCAACCGAGCATTGTTTCCTCTTCTATTCAATTTCTAAAAAATTTGGCTACTTGGTGACAGAGTCGAGTTGGACCAGTGCAGTGGTTGCAGCCCTACACTGATAAAGTTCTTGTCGAGCTAGGCGAAAAAGGTGTGAAAAGTCTGTTAGCAGTTCCAGTAAGGTAACTAAAATGAACTGGTTGTACCATATTTAAACTTTCCTTGAGTAAACTATTAAAGCTTTAAGAGGATGAAGATTAATGGTATGCGATGCATGTGTTCCATTTTTAGGATAGGATGATAAGGTTACCAGAATTAATTTATTCCTACTTGAGTTATGCCTTCTCTGGAAAATGCCTATCATTAAATTACTAGAGGAGGTTCCCGCATGTTCTGATTTCTTGGACTTTTTATTTGACAGTTTCGTAAGTGAGCATATAGAGACTCTAGAGGAAATTGATATGGAGTATCGGGAGTTGGCACTTGAATCTGGCATTGAAAACTGGGGTCGTGTCCCAGCGTTGAACTGCACCCCTTCTTTCATCTCAGACCTTGCTGACGCAGTCATAGAAGCTTTACCATCAGCAACCGCCATGACAACGACACCCATGAATTCCAGTGCTGAAGAAGATTCTGATCAGGACCCCATCACTTACGTGATCAAGATTCTTTTTGGTTCGATACTAGCTTTTCTTTTGCTTGTGTCACCGAAAATGGTGAAGGCACTCAAAGGAAATCTCCTATAGCAGTCTGAATTCTGAGCATTACGTTACAGAAGATAGTGAAAGATAGTTAATACGGTAGTACACACGTAATATCATTTCTTTGTATTTGTGGAATGCTTACTACGGTGAAGAGAATAATGAGTGATCAAAGGCTTGCCTTCTGGCATTTGTTTACGCACTGCAAGTGTGAGCTAGTGTTTCACCGCAAAGATGATTTTGTATGGAGCTACCTGCTTAGTGCACCATATTTAACTGCTCCGACCTTCAGTTTCATTGGATTCATTATGCAGATAAAAAAACCAGTCTTATAAGCAAAAGAAATAGGTGTCCCTTCCATGTTGAGATACTAACCCATAACGGAATGCCAAAATTCCTGATGATAGCAAACACATCAAATTACACATTGATATCATTTTTTATTACATTCAACCTTTGTCAACACAAGCAGCAGTGGTGGCGATCCACAAAATCACAATACAACTTTAGAATCCAAATAACGAAGATATCAGTAGACATGATTCCAAACATTTGCCGCCCCAACGAGGCAAAACATTCTAGATGCATAGAAGGGTGAGTTGCTACCATAGTTTGCATTTATTTCCACGCTGATACAGCCACTACTAGTAACCACAAGTCCTCACTTTGTCCACCAAAGAAGGAAGTCCTTCCTCCTATTGATCTTCTTTTGCAACTGGAGTAGTCCATAGAGTAAGGCCTCAGCAGTTGGTGGGCAACCTGGGACATAGATATCAACTGGGACAATCCTGTCACAGCCACGGACAACGGAGTACGAGTAGTGATAATATCCACCTCCGTTGGCACAGCTTCCCATAGAGATGACCCACCTGGGCTCAGGCATTTGATCATAGACCCTGGACATAACATTAATTTTAACATCAGTCAAATATATGCACCATTACAAAACATTAAGTTCCGGTTATTAGTTAAATAGTTAATCATGTGCATAAGCCTTCAGAGTGGCGAGGAAAGGTACGACTGCTAAATGACTGTGGTGGACGGCTAAAACACCTCATGACTTAGCAAACGGGCAGGGCAAGCTTGTACTAAGCAAATGGCATCTTCAAGTGAAGTCAGAAAAGACCAGTCCTGACCATAAACAACATTCCAAAAATCCACATGACTCTTGTCTTGACAAATAGTCGAGTCACTATCCTTTCTAAGATGAGTAGTGATTTTCTCAACTGACAACTTAAACTTCCTACGAAAAACTCAAACCAATTTATTAGAAAAAAGGCGCCTAAAATAACATATTTGCCTGATATGCACAGAGATGGTGGTAGAAAACTGAATGAGATGGAAGATGTACTATTGCACTCTACGTAGAACAAATGCCCTAATTATTATACTAATCTCAGTCTTGTGTCAAAAACTCCTGTACGCATTTATGGCTCACCCAAAACCAGTCAGCGAATCTATTAGCAGCGAGCTCAGCCAATCTGATGAATAATTTAAAACCATTAGGTTCTAAATCCAAAACAACCAATAAAAAGCATGATTATAAATTGGGATAAAACCCAAAAGAGGCACTGAACTACCACCGCTTACCCAATTGCGGTAAGAACTATCACGATTTCCAAAAAGGGTGCAATGAAAAAAAAATTGGATTGATTTTCTAAAATAAAATTTATCATCACATTCCTAACATAATATTATTATAAGACTTAGATTTGTGTACGAAAATTACATCGTTTGGTTATCAAAATAAATTATATCATTTTGCGCACATAAGGAAAACAACGTCTTTTGGTAATCAAATGACATAATTTTTGCACACAAATCTAAATCTTATAATAATATTAGGTTTGCAATGTAATGGTACATTTTAATTCAGAAAATCAGTCCAGTTTTTTTTTCACTGCACCCTTTTTGGAAATCATGGTAGTTCTGACTGCAATTGGGTAAGCGGTGGTAGTTCAAGGCCCCTTTTGGGTTTTTCCCCTTATAAATTTATAAGAACAACCTCATCAAAGGTTTATGAATGGGGTTCGTGTCAGACACGTCAGAGATTTATAGAGGTTTATTTCAAAGTGGTTCATTTCCGCCATGATACCATATCATCTGCATGATGCAGTTCATGAAAGAAGAAGTGGGTCCAACAAATTTTTTCACCAATCAGAATATGACACATATGACACATAAGAGTGTAATATGCCAAATAGATCCCACATATAGAGTTGTTTTTTTATTGTGGATGAAAGATTTATAAACAATAAGGCTTATGAGGACGATGAGATGACATGACACAAATCTAGTGGCATGACACAAACCTACTTTTAAGTATATTTGATGAGGATGCCCTAAGTGTAATAGCATTACAACAGTCCCATCTCGTCTTAACATTTGTCTGAATACACTACCATCTGTAACTCTCAGAATAACATTGATTGTCAAGTTAATGATAAGCTATTTGAAATGCAGTTAACTTAATAATTGATGAAATCCATCTTGGCAGCTTGAAGGAGGATACAAGCGCATTCTCTTGAAACCAAACTGACAGTCCCTCCAATCAGAACTTCCAGAATACAATTTGGAAAATATCTACTTTTGACCTACAATTTTTATCTTTTTACGTTTCACCATTTAAGTGCATCCTATTCCTATATATCTGCATCAAACTTCACAATATATCTGTCTCAAACTTCACAATAAACTGTATCAGAAAACTCATCATCAGGAAAATTACATTAACAGGTATTCACATATACCAAATCAATTGGAGCATGAAAATGACAATAATCAAATTAAATAGTTAAAATCATACATGAGAAAAAAATGGAAACTTACTTGCGAAGAGCTGGAGCCATCTTGTTGGTGAGAGTACCAGCAACGATCATACAATCGGACTGCCTAGGGCTGGGCCTGAAGATAATCCCAAACCGATCCAAATCATACCTAGCCGCACCGGTGTGCATCATCTCGACCGCGCAGCAAGCGAGCCCGAACGTCATCGGCCAGATCGACCCCCGCCGCGCCCAGTTCATGAGATCGTCGACTTTGGAAATGACATACTCGGCGGCCTTGGACAGGCCAGGCGGGGACGACGTCGCGGGCGGCAGAGGGCGTGAATAAGAAGCCGGAGACGATGCGCCGGCGGAGGCCGACAGGGCCGGAGCGGTGGTATGGAGAGCGGCGGAGAGATGAGGCGCGAGGTAGGGGAGGCTTCGCGAAGCTCGAGCCACGATCGCCATGGCGTTTCCTTTCGTCTCTCGCTCTGATGAAAATTTGAAGAAAGAATTTCCTGATGATGTGTGGATTTGTTGTCCGCTTACTGCTAGCCAAAGGACTCAATTGTAAATTCTAATTCTAATTCGGATCTATTTTATTCTTTCATAAACTTCAGACACTGAAATTGATAAAATAAAAAAGTTTTTCTAGATACCTAGGTTCTAATGTATGACAATTTTCTCCCCAAAAAAAATTCCATTTCTGCATCCATCTTACCTTCCATCGATCTCCACAACAATTAGGGTTTCCGGGTCGTCGGCCATTGTGTTTCCGAAGCTGCTATGTATGAGATGTTTCCCAGCATAACCGCAGTAATGCTCTTTCTTGGGTCGTTACCTATCCCGTGGGATTACGTCCTGAATCCTTATCCATTCCCATTTGGTCTTCCTTGAGTGAATGGCAGCTATATTACATTTTAGCAGTGTTATGCCACGGAGCCAGCAACTAAAAAGGTGCTAGTTTGGGAGAGTGATGCTACGGCATCTGTTTCTGAATTTTGGGAATTAATATAGTCCATCAAAAAATAAATGTGCCTAATGGACTGGCAGTAGAAAGCTAATGAGATGCAGTCGGGAAAATTCTTGATTCATTCATAATTGTGTTTATGAACAATGTGTTTCATCATGAACAATCAACTTTTAACTTTACCTATCTTCTTCTCAGGCACCTGGGTGTGTGCTCTTTCTTTTCTTGTCGATATTGGTGTCTTCTATGCTTGGTGCGGCCGAGAATAAGTGCTGAGAGCCTAGCAAACCTGCATAGTCATGACAGATATATAATTGTTCTCTTCTTGAAAGATATTTCACTTGGATTAAACACCTCTAATAGTCATTTTTCAAAAAGAATAATTTTTGGCTGGGTCAAGAATCCTCTTCATCATAGATGCTTGCCTTGATGACATTGGAGATACTGCTTGAAATAGAAAAGGTATAGCCTTGTTTGTGAAGGATTCTTATAAACTTTTTACTGCATCAGTGATCCTTCTTTCCAATGATATGAACTATGGAATAGTTTAGAACAATTTGTCTGCCTTTATGTAACATCCACAAATTAAAAAATAATAATTATAATAAGTATAGTAATAATAATAAGATGGAGGTTCGGTTGAGAACCGCAAATCATGTGAGAACTGAGAACTCAAGGCAAAAATAGTGTCAACACAGAAGACACAAGACACAAAACGCGTCCACAAAACACAAGACACAAAACGCCATTATTGCCCTGAGTTCTTAGTTCTCACATGATTTGCGGTTCTCAGTGGAACCCCCCATTAAAATTCTAAATGTGTTAAATGAAGGCCAAAAAAAAATGCCCATAGACTAAAATCAATTTTATATTAGGGTTTTTGACACTTAACTAAGAATATATATGTAGCGATTGTGGTGTCTAGGATTGATACGAACGATCTATATGATACGGTGCCATTCAATGGTCAATTAGTTTTCTTTGGGCTTTTATTTTTCTTTATTTATAAATAGTTGATTCTTGTAGTGAATTTGAATTCAAATTTTCTTAGATTTTTTTGTTATATTTATATTATTTAGAAATTAAATTCAGTTGTCATTATTCATGACTGGTCACGTCCTCTCTTTTTGAATGTGACACTTCAACATAATACTTATCTCTTGGTTGTGTGTTGGAACAGGATTCTAATTAAACACAGTCAAGAGAGCTCTACAAGTACAAGATTATTCCTGAGACCCTATGGGATCTCTGTGTGGGCTGAATATTGATTCGTTAAAACCATGTTTTCACTCTAATTTGATATGGGGCTAATGTAAACATTGGACTGAGGTTTCATTTGCTTTAAGGAAAGTAAAAAGCCTCTCATAAGGTCTTATATAATTTTCTTGTATTGGCTTTAAGGGAAGTGAAAAGCCTCTCATATGATCTTATATATTTTTCTTGTATTTCATATTGGATTTGAGGAGCATGATAACTTTCTGAAGTGTAACTAAGATCAGCAGGG
>NQLW01000011.1:4274655-4292228 GCA_002312845.1 Kalanchoe fedtschenkoi
GCAGTGCTGTGCATGGGTGTGACAGCAGGAGCTTACATACTTACCCTTTTTGCCGTAAGTTTTCCAGGTTGTTTTATAGCATAAGTCTGTAACGACTAACGAATCGGCCTTCGACGCTTCAACTGCAAAACCTTACTTATCATGCACCATTTTTTTGTTTTTTTTCATCAGTTGAATTACAGGCAGCGGGTTCTTGGTTTAGTACTTATTTCTCCCTTGTGCAAAGCTCCCTCATGGACAGAATGGTTATGTAACAAGGTATTCGCAATCAGACTTTCGCTGCTCTTTGTAGACGGTTTTCTTTAAGGATACTATTTTAACGACTAATATTGTTTCTTTCAGGTTATTTCCAATTTACTCTACTTTTACGGAATGTGCAGTGTGGTGAAGGAGCTACTAATTTTGCGCTACTTCAGCAAGGTATCCATCCTCGCCACCCCTTTTCTTCTTATGTCAAAGCATGTACCGGCACTGATGGTTGACTTCTGTATGACCAAATGTCAGGACGCTCGCGGTAGTGCTCAGGTCCCAGAATCTGATGCAGTTCGGGCATGCAGAAGAGTGAGTGTTCTGCACATTTGTATTGTCCCAGTATCATCTCCATCTTAACGAGTTGATAGTTGACTTGATCTTAATGTCTGAATCATTTTTATGTTCAGCTGCTTGATGAAAGACAGAGTCCAAATGTTTGGAGGTTTCTGGAAGCCATCAATGGGTAAAGAAAGACGAATTGTGACCGATTCTTGGCCCTAATATTTTATATGATTTGAAATTTCTCGAGCATAATGTCTGATTAGTTTTGCATTACAGGAGACCAGATATAACAGATGGGCTCATAAGCTTACAGTGTCGTTCTCTGATATTCGTCGGAGAGAACTCCTCTTTCCACTCAGAGGCTGTACACATGACCTCAAAACTAGACAGAAGAGTGAGTGCCTTGGTGGAGGTAAAAATGCACATACTCTCTTGCTGTCTTCTGCTTTCACCGAATGGTATCTTCCAATTATGTCCGAATAACTTATTTAAAACATTGATAGGTTCAATCTTGCGGATCAATGGTGACAGAAGAAAATCCCCATGCCATGTTGATTCCGATGGAGTATTTCCTGATGGGATACTGGTTTTACAAGCCGTCCAAGTTCACCATCAGCCCGAGGAGCCCTCTGAGCCCCACCTGCATATCTCCTGAGCTACTGTCACCGGAAAGCATGGGACTGAAATTGAAACCTATAAAAACACGAGTGTCGCTGGAGGTATGACAAGAAAAGGAAGATGATGAAAATGGAAAGTCTGGGCTGTGTGTGGAAAATCTTCTTTCTCCCTGTTTGCAACTTTCGTGATTCAAAGATAATATTACACTGATAGACAGGTTACAGGTAGATGATACCCACCGGGGTGGTTGATTGATTAGGGCGGTAGGAGATGTAATGGTTTTGGGTGGTTCTGTTCTAGTTACGAGGGTGTAAAGGAGAAAGCTGGGTGTTTCGGATTCTTTCATTTTTAGGACAGAATACTCCGCCATTGTTGTAAAGCCTTGTAGCCTTGTTGATGAGATGTAATATAAAGTAATCTCAAACTCGTGAAGCATGGATTTGTGCACTGAGAAGCAGTTGTGCAATAATCAGAGAAAACAGAGCATAACGGCGTTACCCATAAGCACGAGGAGCTCTAATGGCGGGTGCTACGCTGGGATGAATCGGAACAGCTTTCAACCACTCCTTCACTTCTTTAACTGTCCTCCCGCTTGAATGAATTTCCCCCGTCATCCGATCCCGAGCACCTAGATCGTCGGCAGAAAATCAAACGTCTCATATATGGTGAAGAAAACAGAGCAAGCAAGAAGATTGAGTTAACGTGGGCAAGAAGGAGCAATAGCCATAAGCGCGTTCCAGGGAAGGGCCGGAAAGAGCAGGGCCGACATCTCTGATGCACCGAACCAGTCGAGAACCCAAGCATCGCTGTCGCAGTTGATGCGCGTTTTTTCGAAATCGAACACGACGATCCCTCCCTCTGTCAATCCTCTGAATATGATTCTTCTGGCTTCGATATGGAGTTGGGCGGAGGGGTTTCGATTAGGGTTTGATTGCGGAGCGGGATTTGATGCTTGTGGGTCAAGGAAGCGGAAACAGGAAGAAGAGAGTTTGAATGCGGACTGAGATCACAAACTTCGCTAGCGAACCAGGTCATGCCAGCTGTACATTGCGTCTGTTTTACGACGACGTTTTCAGGAACAACCGGCAAACGCACAACTTGAAAACACGTTTGATATGAAGACTTTAGGGGGAAAGTATCAGTAACAATAAAGTAATTTCAGAAGGTTGTATTGTGAGTCGTAATGTCACGGATAATATCACCGTCATGTCATTCTCAATCTCAGGTGTGATTTCTCATACACATCATTTTAAATTTGGTCATTATATTTTATTTTAATAATATTTTTATATAACAGTTTTTTACCATTTATATTTGAAATATTATTATATTTAATATTGAATGCACCTAAATTCAAATGTGACGAGTGATTGAAAAAAAGATTGATGAAATATTTATTTACATAAATATAAAGGAAAATCGGATATGAGGTGACATCTAATAATAACTAAGTAAATGATCGGGCCAAAAAACATATTTTTGTTAATTTTATTTTTTTTCGTTTTAGGGGGATGTTAGATTTATAGGGTTTGTGATTTTAGGGGTATCTAGGATTTCCATACACTTATGGTTTTTAGATTTTAGGATTAGGGTTTAATTTTAAGGAATTTTAAGTTTTATTGTATTTAGAACTATACCAAAAACATTTTAAAATCGTATAATGAAAAAAAAAACAAAAAAGTATGCTGCTTTGTTCGATCCCTCGCCTAATTTATATAAGGTGTCTTCATTTATTCAATAACCCCTATAATATAATCTGAAAAAATATGAGTCATCATCTTACATAAATTAAGTAAGGTGCAATACAAAAATTATTTTGCTTATTTTTCAATAGATTGTTTTAAGGTTTTTGGATATGAAAAGTTTGAGCCCGGGCATAGGAATTTAGGGTGTCAAGTTGTCTAAAACTATAAAATCTGTAAATCCTAGAACAAGAAAACAAGAAGTAAAATTACTTGATATGTTACCTAATTTATATATTCTGTTATCTCATATACCGATTTTTTGTTTCTTACATTTTTCCATGAAAATCAAAATAAATAAAATATATAATTTTTAAGTCATATTCTAATTTGTACCATTTTTTAAAGAATGGAACATAACCTTTATACATAATTATGGACTTTTCATCTAAATTTCATGATGAATCGAGAATATGTAACTAACAAGAAGTAAAGTTTAAAGCATAATCGATCCCTCACTTTTCTTATGTTTGTTATTAATTTAAGTTTATGAGTATTAAATTTTGAAAATAGAATTAATTAGTTTTAATACAGGTGATAGAAAATTATAAATAAAAATATTGTCATATAAAATTCAATACTATTTCACATTATAACAATGATGAATCAAGCATCCTCTTAAAAATCAAAATATGAAATAAAAAAACAATTGAGTGTGTAATTTGAAGAAGCGGGCAAAAGTGTGAATGAAATAACACATGTATGTCAGTAAATATATGGATATTTTTTTTTTCAATTTGATCATGTCTCATCCCATTATTCAATTTTGATTCTATTTTATTTAAATATTTTATTTTGATTTTATCATATTTGACAAAAATAAAAAATGACATAGGGAAAAATCAAAAATTACATTCTTGATCGCTTGCTAACACGTGACATAAGCTGTGTCAATATGCCAAATTTACTTAATTAAATGGGGGATCTCATTCCCAATTTATTTTAGAATGTTCACTGAATTTTTTTCTCATGTAAACTGCCAATCATATTACCGAAAATGAGATATCCGTTTTGATTAAGTAAAACGTAAATATCATCCTCGGTTTGACACGTTGATTTAAGTCATCATATATCAAATGTCTGTGAACATGTTGGTTTTTCTTAAGAAAAATAATAATTTCTTTTCGATTTCTGTCAAGAATAAAATCAAAATAGAATAATCAGATATGCGATATTAAATAGTGGGAACAAGATAAATTAGGTGAATCCAAAATATGACATACATAGACAATAATCCTAAAACTATTACTTATATTGCAAAGTCCTCTACATCATTAGATTGCCACCCACTTGATTCATATTCATATGTTTTTTTTATAGAGGAGTGATTGATCACCACAAAATCTAGTGTGTCAATAGCCATGCATAAAATATTAATCCACCAGATCTCATCTGACCAAAGAAGGTACAACTAGTTGAAATTGAATAATGCAGTGGCCGCTTACTTTTATATATCAAGCTGGACGCATATCCAAATTTGAAACCCTTATATTCAGACCCATAAACTACGTACTGCGATCGAGTTGACATTGAAGATGAATAATTGTAGCTGGTGGGAACTTGCGATAGATAAAGAGTCGTCGTGGTCGATGAGCTTTTATTGGGCACTTCAAATTAAATGAACAGTCACAAGTCTTCAACAATAATAATCATGTTACGTTGTCTTGTCTGCAAAACATATCCTGGGTTGACATTTGACAATGCATGATGATAAAAACCACAGGAAAAAAAGGGTGGGTTTTACTTTTATTATATATATGGTTGAACCAAACGACACATATCCGTGCAGCTGCATCCAACTGTCGAGTTGAGTTGAATTGAGAGATGGGTCTCAACAGTATCATCTGAATTCTCATGCATGCTTTCCTTTTCAATCTCAGCCAGCCAGCAACACCCCACCACACAAACTCATACACACACGCTGTCATCCCAGCCAGCTACGTAGCTCCTCTGCCTTTTCTTTTTACTTATATAAAATAACAAAATCAAACATCAATAATAATCTATGTGTGAAGCATTCATCGGAGTCGAGCACTTGAATAATAGCAACATGCATGTGAAAGGGGAGCGATGGAGTATGTATTGGATTGGATCCCAAAGTCATTCAATTAGAAAAACAGATGTCGCCGTTTATGTATTTATTATCGTCCTCGAATGTTGAGCATTGTGGTATTATCCCACATCGTCCAGTGGAAGCTCTTAAGTGATCTTTTTATATAGTTGGGCTCATTGCCAATTGGTTTTGAGTGTGAATCTGACAATTCTACATGGTATCAGACTTTTTTAACAAAGGTCTTATCCCACATCGCCCAGTGGAAGCTCTTAAGTGATCGATCCTTATATTAAGTTGCCCTCCCCCCATGTCACTTGCCACTTACATATTTGTTTTAATTTTTATCAATTTTGATCGAAGTCTATTCAAAAATATGAAATAAATAAAATGACTCATTAAAACTCATGCAATATGACTCATTTAATTTTATGAGAATAATTATTTTATACATATGAATGCAAGTGACATGAGTTTGTAAGCGAGAATAGATCCGTCATTTCACACGTATGCGAAAATTTTTCTCAGGTAAGAAAAAGAAACACTTCATCTTTAGAATAATAGTCAAAAGAATTTATTATATGATATTTTTTTGTCATCAGGCCTGAACTTCAGGTGCGGAAAATAAAAATCTCACCCCTAACCTTCTTATCACGAGCTAAAATCACAAGGTCAAGAAATTCAAGAGAGCATATATCCCATTGAGCACTATAAACCAAGTAATCAATATAGTTTATTTATTCCAAATATATTTAAGAGAAATCATACTGAGACTGCTCATAAGAAACATGTATTAAGGGTCAAATTTTAATTATAGATAGTTTATAGTTGATTTTGTTTCTTGTAGATCAAATATGAAGTAAAGTGACTTCAGATAAAAGGAAAAAGAATAAAAGATTGCAAATCGAGTCAAAATTGGATAAAAAGTCAAATTCAGATACTGATCCATCAAAAAGGCAAACTTCAGAGGCTGAATTACTATTTCTTGAATGTCACTCAACATGAGCTGGATCTTTTGCTTGAGGAACTTGAGCATGACTCGGATCGTGCTTATGTAAAAACATGAAAACAAAACCCAGATCATGCTGGAGCACAACCCAATTTATGTTTACAGTCTAAGGACGATTAAGGTGACAATAGCTAAGAACAGGCGTCACGTATTAGTGGCATCCTGTTGTTACTTCCTATGTCCATTACTTTAAATTCACATTGAAGAAATGAGCCATTAATCATAGTTTTGGAACATCAATAGTCTTATCTTTTGGAATCCAAATTGAACTATTGCAAGCTCTAAGGCTTCATGTGTTTTATAGTGGATTCTGTGTTTTTTTTAGACTCACATTCATGTTATTTGATTAAAAGTATTTTTTATCCATATTTTTTAGTGCTCTTTAAATCTATTGTGCATGACAGGTGTAGGACTAATTGACAAATTTAATTATCTTGCTTACATTATTCTAGGGATGTCTAGGAACTCAATGACTCGGGGTTTAAATATGCATGCTACAAGAACTTAGTTTTCGATTAAATCTATTACTCCATAGGTTAGAATATTCCATTCCACAAAGAATAGAATTAGGATGATTGTATATTTTACTCAATTATAGTTAATGACCCTAGTCAACCAAAGATCAGAATCGGGAGCTTGCCTAGGAATATTGAGTAGCCTCCTGCATGTTTAGAAAATATTAGTATATTACTATTTAACTAGTCTTATTCAGCTACAAAGATCTTAATCGGGAGACAACACAATACAAAATCAATTGTAATCAATAATTTGATGAGTAGAAACATCAAGAAGTCGGACTTGCATGTAAATTTGTATTATTGAAATTGCATGATACATTTTAGATAATTATTTGAAATTCATGAATAACATGAGAGTTTACATTGCAACTCGAGTGAAGTAAAAATCTTGAGATATTTCTATCAACTAAAAACAATTTCCTTTTCACGTTACTTTTATCTTCTTTTAATTCTTAATTAATTGACTAGAATCGAATACTCGTTAGCTAGATTATTGTGCCTGTGGTAAAACTTATTTGCTCCCTTGGGGTACGACTCAGTCTCAACAAAAATATTTGATTGTAACTAACTCTTAAGTCATTACACTCTCTCAGAGCTGTCGGATCATACTCCTCGGTGTCATGGATGATTAACTCGTGACGTACGTAAATCCCGCAGGACAATCGATGGAGTGTGCTTCATAGTGCAGTAAGTTTTTCATTCTTTTGGAAAATGACATGTAGCTCTCAGTGGCCCAACGTGGTATATCTGGTATCTGAGGCTACCATTTGAACTGTCGAGACACGCGGCTGGGGTAGTGTCACTCTACGACCCTGAAACATATTAGTGGAATTTTAGTTGCCCAGATATGACTTTTCTGAAGATATAGAGAATGCGCTCAGGTCTCCTAGTTGCTAATGTGTGTATGAGATCCAACACGACTCAATCGGTCTATGTCAGTTTAGCTGATCTCGATAGAAGATTAGAACATATTGAAATGTCTATCTGTAAGCGTATGTATTTTTCCATCGAATTGGTCATTACACAACTATTGGTATGGGTGTATAAAATCCGGTCTGGACTGAAAAATGACCCGAAATCGGTCTGGACCGACTGATTTCAGTCCAATCTTCTATCCACTAATTTTGTGAATTTCTGTTTCGGTCCGGTTCGGTCCAAACTCAGAAAATTCTGAATTCGGACCGGAATGGATCAAAATGTACCTATTTACAATTTTTAAATATAATATAGTATTTTTAATATATTAATTAAACATATATTATTTAATATACTAAAAAATATTTTTATTAATATTTTAATAAAAACTAATTATTTTGTGATTCCAATGCAAACCGGTCTGGTCCGGTCCAAACCCGCAATTTTCCAATCCGGTCCAGATCGACTTAGAACCGATCCGGTCTTCAGCCCTTAAGAGTTCTTGGTTTTGGTCCGATCCAATCTGTTCTGGTCCGGTTTCTGGACTGTTGTATACCCCTGGCTATTGAAAACTAACCTATCAAATGCGTATAACAACATATCCATATCGGGAAGAATCATCGGACCACTCTCATCTTCCTTAAAAATAAACTATTTCAGAGAATTTTTGAAATCGAGATGAATTGAATAAGCTTTTAATCGAAATGACTACTTTGGAAGAAAAAAATCGAAATTTTCGCACAATCTTCTCTCAAACCAGAAACCAACTTCTATAATAAACTTTGGACTTTCTCTAATCTAAATATCCAAGGGAACATTCTATTAGATCTCCTTTCAGTTCTCATTTTCACCGTTTTGCTTAAAGAGATTTTTATATCATTTTTTTTAAATAAATCTGACTTACAAGAATAAAAAGCTTACATAAATTACTATAAGATACGTGAAAGAAACTCAAATTACTTAGGTTATTGGGCACAAAAGATTAGATAAATTTTTATCCCATCAGAAACCAAATCCCAAACTAATGAATCATATCATGACATATTTAATTTACTCTGTAAAATTTAGTTGGAGGTTGGGTCATAAAAATTTGTGATCCTGTATCTCGTAATTGAGTTTTTGACGAGTTTATTATCAAAATGTTCGTGAACAAAAAGTATATGGAAAAATGGGTTACTCAGATTAAAAAAAAAAGGAAATATATTATAACTAGTGTATGATTATGGTTGTCATTTTATAATAATATTTCCACTGTTTTGGTTAAGTTTAAATTGAGTTCATTAGGAAAATGTTAATAGTAATTGTTGATAAATTTAATATTTATTTTTCAAAATTTTATATACAATATAAATATGGTGTATTATTATTACAAATGCATAATGATTTCTTTATGTGTTATAATGATAAATTAATTAATTTTTTACTTTAAAGATATGTGACTGTATTAGATTTGATTCGAAATAGTTAAGTGAGACGTAAAAATAGAAAATAAATATTAATTAAATGGTAAATAAATAAATGTAATGAAAAGTCTAGAATTAAAATAATATTATGTTTTATGTAACACAATTATTATTGCGTGAAAAATACTAAAGTTGGGTTCAAATAGTTCACCCAACAAAAATAAAATATACAAACAAATATCCAACTTGCAAAAAAATAAAAATAAAATTACGACATAATTAATCATCTTAATAAGAATAATAACCATGCATGCTGACCGAGTGAGATATCAAAAATAGAGAATCTTGACCGTACCCACTCGATCTTGATCCCACCCCCAGCTACTACTGATCATCCACATGACCATCTCCGACATCATTGATCACTTCTACACAACCATTTTCAACGCCAAATGGGCGATTCAATAATAACAATCTGATTATTCATATTTCTCATGCTGGAGGGCTGCCATGGCCACCACTCCAAGCTTCTGCAGGTTCAGTTTCACCACCGTGTCGACAAACATCTTAGTGTCCTCGGCGGTGTTCCCTTCAGGTATATCCACTATGTAAGACTCCAACACAACGGTGTACACTTTGTCGCATGCACCGTCGTCCTGCTTCTTGAACTCGTTCACGGAGGTGACTGATCTGTAGTTGTTGAGCCTGTGCTCGCCGCCCACGACGCAGAAGCTGAGGATGTGATGCTCGTCGTCCAGGATCTCGAGCCGCTCCGTGCTGGTGGAGGCGGGAAGCCCCGACACGACGGTCACCTCCCTGATGCTCCCCACGTTGCCGTCTCCCCTCATGGTGCAGCTCTTGATGAAGTGCTTGTACCTGACGGGGTTCTCGAAGCTCCGGATGAACGGCCAGACGACGCTGACCGGGGCGTCGATCCTTTGGGCGATGAGGGAGGTGCAGGTGTTGGGGACCGGGTCGAACATGTGGTACTTGAGAATGATGGGCTCAAGCTCGGCGTACTCGGCAGGTGTCAGACCGTAGGGTGGGTGATCGTGGCTGCTGTGGTTGGACTCGGCCATGCGAAGATGGAGCTATAGAGTCTTGTTGTGAGATTGCTAGCTAGCTTGAACTCCTTGCAAAGCAACAAGAGGCTGAAATGAGAGAAGAGAGACAAAAGGGCGATGAAGGAGAGGGAGTCTTGTGAGATGGGGGGGTTTAAGTAACTTTTTAGCTTGTTGTGCTCATTATTACAAGACTCTGATAATGATATTATACACACTAACGGTGAGAATAATATGGTTTTATCATTAGAGGCTTAAAGTGGAATGCTGATTAACGATTTTAATACTAAATTAGGGTGGTGATTAGAGGGAGGGAGGACCACAGCTGAATTGGGAAGTGTAAACTGGGAATCATTTGCTGGATGGGGTTTAAATATTAACGTTTCAGCGAGGGCTGCAGTATCTTTTCAGGGTCTGCAGTGGGCTGCGTGAGTGTGGGGGTAAGGTTAATAGATTAGTTTAGTACCTACAATAACTCTTCTCGTACAAGATTTCATTAATTAAACACTTGCCTTGTTAGTGTGCTTGCAAATCTCACAATCGGAATATCATATTAACCAGTTGCAACTAAAGAAACAGTTACTACTATTCACGTCAACCATAATTAATTGTGATTTAGGATTTTGTCAATTTATTGGACACATTGATGGATGCATTTTGGTTGAGCTTTTTAGTACAATTAGTAGATCTAAGTTTTCTTTTTTCACCAGCTAAAATTCAACTTGTTGGAGCGTAGATTGTAGTGAAAGCGATTAACATATTATATAGAAGTTATGTTTGGTTTCAACATGATTAATCAATAGAAAGATGATACTATCCGTGTTGCATTGAAAAATTAAATTGTATATAATAAACTCTGATCGGTAATTTTTTTAAAATTTTTAATGAATATTTTACCGTGTTCGTAATACAAGTGATGAATTATATATATTCTCCACCCAAAAATCACTCAATAAATACTAACCAATGCAACTTAAGTTATAAACAACATACTCTTATCTATGTCTGCTCTACTTAGATCTGAATGGAAGAATATTGAACCAAACCCAAAGAATTTAGTTGAAAATGATTCAGTTCGAATAATGTTTCATGATTCAGTTATTCAATCAAAATGAGATATTATGATTTCTACTAATTGATTTTGATACTTTACTAGGTCAAATGGGGAAGTCCAATAACTTTATGTCATATCTTCTCAAAATGTTTACTTAATATTTCGAAGAAAAATCTGAATATTAATCTACATTTCGATATAGAGGGGCTACGTGGAGTGCACCTTTGAAAAAAAAAGGTTATAATATGGAATAGTAAAGGACACTAATCTAAACTTCAAGTAATGTCATGCTGTGCGTGAGTTGTGCGATCGAATATTTCAATGGGAAATAGTCGCAAACACAAATCTGGGCTTAAAAATAATTAAAGTCAGCAAAAATTCTTGGGAGGTGTACCAAAATGGTCAGTATGAATCCAGAATAACACCCAATGCAATGCCTTAAAACGGAATATACTTCTAATAATAGCTCGACAGAAGGTCGAGCATGCTACTTAAGTGGTAGTGTGGGGACCTGTATTAAGTTTAATCACAACCTAATAATTAAATTGGTGCTGAGACAAGGCACAATTGACTCGAGTAAACTGAGCCAAATCCAATCCTTCTAGTACTTGAGAAAGCATAATTAACTACAAATATATAAAGATCCGTCATCATCATAAAATTTCATATAAAAACACACAAATCAAACTCAAATCTTTAAAAGAAAAGTAATAAATAAAAGAAGATGGGGAGAATAAATGCATGAAAGGGAGTTCACCGTAAATTACGATTCAAGAAAAATAATTAAGCATTAATCAAATTAATTGTAAGTACTAATGAAAAGTGCACTAAATGAAAAAATAAAACGGAATTTAATTACGTTTTTGTTAAAATCTTGCGAAATTCTGTTTTTTTTTATGTAATAAAGATTATGCTTTTAACTTTTTTTATATATGCTACCAAACATTAGCTCATCTCAATTTAGCTCTCCAGAATTTCAATATAGAAGAAGGGACCCTTCACCCTTGCCCCCTTTTCGTTTTTTGAAAATTTTGGGCGATGAGAAGAATGGAATAGAAAATTATAGTTAGTGATCGATTTATCAAAAATAATAAAATAATAATAATAATATGAAATAAACAGTTTTTCTTATGCTTAGTATATATTTTCATGGTAAATTTTTATCTCATTTCATTTCCATCAAAAAATTTAAATGATAATATGGGAAAAAGGTGAAAATGAAAACAAGAAGATATGAAGAGAAGCATAAAGAAGAAGACTTGGCTACGAGCTTTTCAGACACAGAAAAGAAATGATGAAAATGATGGTAAGAGTTGGCTGTCGCCATTCCTGATAGAGAAAAGGTAAGCAGTAGATTCATGGATCATGTGACAAACCTAACTAACTCCAGCACGCCCCCGTGATTCACACAAGCACCCTATTTTCTACTTTCGCCTCTTTTTTCTACTCCTGAAGAAACATATGTTCACTGCCACCAGCCTGCTAAAAAAGTATTAGATAAGATGGTTAAACACTTAGTTTATTTATTTGTACGAGCATTTCTTACCCTAGAAGATACTAGCGGAGTTGAAAATAAAATGCAAGTGGTTGCAGATCCGGTTGAGACAAAACACGCTGATGATGTTAGACAAAAGTCTACTGTTGACAACCACAACAAACGTGCTAAAGAGCTCATCATGGTATAAAATATTGTTTGCAGAAGACTGTTATTGATTATTATAGTAGGGGAGCAGCAGAAAGAAACCAATCACAATATAATTGAAGGCAGCCATTTGAAACTAGTCTGGCTTCCTGCTTATATTCAGATTAGTCAGACTATCCACACAGATTAATATATAATCTAGCTCATGATGTAGGGGTCAAAATGAGGGAATAAGCCAGCAGATACATATATAGATAGAGATCCAAAACGCAAGACACATTATATTAAATAGTGCAAGACTTTTGTGCCAATCAAAGACCAATTTGATAATGCATTGATGAGAGGGAGCTTCCACACCCTTGCCACAAACAATTAACGGTAGTTTTATAATTTTCTGGCCTCTCATGTAGCGTAAGAGTGTTGTGAGAGGTGGGAACATAGTGAAAAGGGGGGCTCAAGGGGATGGTTAGATTGCACACTACTAGCACTTATTATTTTGTTTTTCTTTGTCTATTGATGAATTCAGGCTCCCATAGGAAACTCGTACAATGCTCATTTACCCACTGAAAAAGTGCCCACAGAAAGGAATAAGAGATACTCCCAAAAGATAAAATAATTACTAGGCCACATACCAGCGACGTAAACCAATTTTAGACCTTAAAAAACTGGTATACCAATCAATAAATTTGTAGAGAAACATGTACTCTGGTAGTATTAGTTTGTCATTGTCTTCTCCATTCAACCAATTAGACTGCATCTTTGCTTGGTTTTTGTCGCTATCCTTAACTAGGGGAATAGCAACATGCTGATTACTGAGGAGTTCAAGACACAGTTTCTCAGAATCAATTTCCAACAGAGTACATAATTGGTCACTCGTGTCAACTTTTAGGCTTTGTCATTGCTTTCCAAGAGGGCTCAAAAACTCCAACATCCTACTCGGCCATTCTCAACCAATGAGAGGATCAGCAACCAAAAGAAAATACTTTTACTAAAAATTTAATGATGAGCATCAAATGGTGGAGTCTGAGAAATGACTTCTCTCAATTTGGGTCATAACTTTTATTAGCCAGATTAAGCCAAGAATGGTCCATATAAGATTCATTACTACTGTATATTTTGAGCCCATTTTGCTGCACTGCCACTGTGTTCTTGGCCAAGTGCCTGCCACTGTGTGTTCGCCTAACAAAGCTCATCAACTTTCACCACCGTGTACACCAATTCTCACATTAGGTGCTACAACTTTATAGTAATTGAAGTTGTATAACTCATTAATTTTTGTTAACCCTAAATACGCATATAAAGCCATATGTTAATGAATACTGTAACAGTTTAGCTAAATGAGTCAAGCAATTAATCTCCTCAAATAGGCGAAAAAATGGGAACATGCAGATTCAAAAATTCACCACGAGATAGTTAAGAAATGGGGGTTTTTTTTTGCATGATATATAAAATAAGATGAATAGAATTACCTTCTACCGATTGCATACTGAGTTTTCTGGAGCGATAAGAGCTTCCGAGCTCTCAAGTAGCAATATTGACCTGCATGCAAATAAGAGAAATGGAGTAAGTAAGTAAAAAAAAAAAAAACTAAGAAACCAATATCACAGTTTTTACAGAGGGCAAAGCATCTAAGTAATTAAAAATGGGTCTGGTGGATACAACAACACTTTTCTAAAATGCTAGCTAGCTAGCTAGCTAAAATTTGAACAATTGTGGTGGGCCTAATCAGCAAAAAGCAAAATATGACAATTGGTGCTTCCTTAATAGAAAAAAAAGTCAACCGTATCTTGATCATGGTAGGTGTCTTCTTACTGTGTTTAGTTTTCTTCTGTTACTGGATAAGCGGAACCTAATTTATGTAGCTGAAGTCAGCACTCATAGGTCCAAACTTGTAAGCAATAATATCCCTCAGGGAAGTTTCTTTCTTTGATCAAGTTGGTTGATCAACATCCATGCCACACCTCCCAAAATGAAGTATTTTCATTTCATTTTCTCCTCCAATGTTTCAGATTATTCTACAGCCAACTGCCTCAACAGGAGCAGCACAGATGGTTCTCTATTTTCCAACAACCCCACATTTCTCCATCGCTCATCCTGCACATGTAGACTGTAGTGAGTAGAGCTTGTCACTGACCGTATATGCAGCGCATACTAATAATACACAGACAAGAAATTTGAATTTATACCAAACAAAACATCATCAATCATTCAAGCTCTGGAATGCACAATGTCAGTTTAATCCTTATATCAGAAAAAGGGTAGGTGAAGTCATTGTAAAAAAAAGTCTCATTTAGGTGGGAGCATTGCGCCAGATGTTGTGAAATTAACACATCTAGAAGAGGGTTATGTGTGCAAATTATAAACCTGTCGGAAGGTAGCGGTAAAATATAACTGTAAGCAAATCAAAACCAAAGGCGAATGAACTGTATATATAATTATATATCATCAAATAATGTGTCCCCACAGATGGACGTAACACCCAATCTCAAGCATCAATCAAAAGTTACCCCAACAGTTTGAATCCACATGCTATAAATATCATCTTGATTAAAACATAAAAAAACCTAACCTCACTCCCAAGCTTCTATTATTCATTTCCTCACTCATTCCTGTTACAGTTTCCTGGGTAAAGTGATAATGAGCAAGGCTTGTTCCAATTGTGGAGGCATGGGTCATAATTCAAGGATGTGCATAACCTACGATAAGAGTTCCTTGGTTGGTCCTGGGTTCAAGCTTTTTGGTGTGCAGCTTGACGCAGCTGTTGCAACTTCTTTATCAGCAATGAAAGAGAGCTGTAGTGTGGGATGCTTTTCACCTTCATCATCACTATCTTCGTCTGCATTGTCAAATGCCTCTCTCCCAAGATATCCCTCCAAATTGTCAACTGGGTATCTGTCAAATCACCTTAATGGACATCCGCAAAACAGGAAAAAGGGTCAGTTTAAACTGTTTCATACTCAAAATATGTCACTTTACAGGGATATAAACAATAAAAACTCCACAGTTATCAGTGTGTTATTGTTATCTATTTTATTTCTTTCACAGCTGCTAGATCAGATTATGTCTAGATCTAACAATGCTGATGAGCAGGTCTATCACATAGAATATATGTCAGAATTACCAAAAAAATTATACAATTGTGCTCCAGGAAAGATATATTGTTTTTTATTGAGTCCAGAGTTGCATAATGCTATCACAGCAAATAAATGGTGTAAAAATTTCAGGTGCCTTGTGGACAGAGGATGAGCACAGAAATTTTCTGGCTGGTCTGGAGAAGCTTGGTAAGGGAGATTGGAGAGGCATCTCAAAACACTTTGTACCCTCAAGAACACCTACCCAGATAGCCAGTCACGCCCAAAAGTATTTTCTCAGGCAAAACAACCTCAATAGGAAAAGAAAAGGTCCACGCCTGTACCATGTAAGATTCTGAATGAGTAATCAATCACATAAATCATTGTTCCAATTTTCGCCATATATCTATCCTTCATGGCGAAAGACACTAACTTAAATGCTTTGACATGCCTTCAACGTTTATTTACAGTCACAAACTGAAACCGGGAGAAAAGTTAATCCAAATGATCCCAGGAATCTACATGACAGCCTGGCTGACATCTCAGGACCTGCATGGATGACATATGAAAACTGTTTTTATTCAGAAGCTTTTTGTGGAAGAGCAAACTATTTACAGTCACCTATGTGCAATCTATTACTGGCTAATTGGTTGTATAACTCAAGCGGGTTGTCCATTTTTCCTAAGTGCGAATATCTCTCGAAGCCTGTTATCGATGCAGCAGAACCAAATCTGGATCTCACACTTGCAGCTCCACCACAAAGTGAATAATCAACATGTGGATGCCTTGGTCCCGGAAGAGCAAACGTAGTAGGCCAAGGTGTTTAAACATGTAAGGAAATATGCAGTCTTCTTTACTTGTTCACTGTAAATTGTACAACCAAAGATTTCTGGTATAAAGAATTGCACCATACGAGCAATGCTTAGCTTGGCTATAGGTTAAAACCAGCAGCACGCATTTTTCAGAATTTAAATAATTTCCAGGAGAGATGTGAATCTTTACTGCTGGGCCAAAAAACTAAATGTAATCCTGTCGATTGATTTACGCTGTGAAAAAAAAGTATATATATAAAGAAAAAATTGTGCAGATTAATCACGTCAAATGTCCGTCATGTAAGCATCTTCAATCTAAAATAGACTCCAGTATCTTATTTGCATCACTAGTGTTAAAAAGCGATCTATTGAGATTATGACTGAAAAACTCACCCAGACTCAAGAACTGAGGGATTAGGGATATATAGCTAGAAGCAAAGAAAATACCAGAACATCTAATAGTTAATTAGGTGACTTCACACTTACGTTTCTTTGACAAACTGTCATCCTACACCATACCGGCCAACGCCTCAATATTCTGAAGTTGGCCTTATTCTTATTGAAGACAGCACAGAAACTATAACAACTTTTTGTGTCCTCACAAATTATTCATTAGCTACAACTGGCACAACTTTTAAGATAGCGAAATGAGAACTACCATTGAAACTATTCTAACCTACTCATCCTCCTTGGGATCAAGTGGGTATCTTAAGTCACGCCGGTAGATAGTTTATGAATGAGTTCATACACACCATTATGCACGCACATGTATGATAAGCAACCCATATTATATACCAACATTAAATATATGCGAAATATAAGTGTACCTTAATCAGTAAATGGATATTAGTCTTCAGTTACGTTGTCTAGGTTTTCCTTAATTACTATCGTGGTCTCCTCACTATTACTTATATAAACTTTGTAACATTTGGGAATCTGCAAAAAAGGTTGAAGAATGTATTTTACTGTAGCTGTAAAGAAATGCACCAAGAGACATTTTGAGAGTGGAATTTTCCATACTTATCCAATAATGTCACCACTTGATGGTGGAGTGTAATGGAAACACCACTAAGGAACATTTGAGAGTGGAATTTCCATACTCATCCACTAGTGTCACCACTTTGGTGGTGGAGTGTAATGGAAA
>NQLW01000011.1:4316293-4327152 GCA_002312845.1 Kalanchoe fedtschenkoi
TACTGTTGTTTGGTTAGGTAGATATGAAAAATATCAAATATATATAAAAATAATAAAATCAGAACTCTCTATATTTGAATCAAAAGCATTAAAGGTGGTTGAGAGAGTCCAAGTGGTTTCCGTTTTGTTGTCTTCAAAATTCTTAAGTCTGTGATCAAGATTGACGTAGGACGGCTGTGTTTGGTTTAAGAAAAATTAGATGGAAAAAAAATTTTGCAAGACAGTTAGAAAGTTTTTTTTGTTTGGTTTATGAAAAATTTGTGGGAAAGAAAATTGTATGAAAAATTAGAGGGAATGTTAAATAAAATAAAAAGAATTTTGAAACTTTCTTTCAAATTTTCCATTTGAACCAATTAAAAGAAAATTAATTGAAATCCATTATGAATTTCATTTTCACTCAAATTTTTCTTTCCATCAAATTTTTCTTAAACCAAACACACCCTTTAAGGCGGCTGAATGTGACCATTTGAAGTAGGGTCATGCATATTAAAATTAGACATTTGCAGCCATTTTGGGTCGACACATACCAATACGGTTGAATTTATGTCCGTTTATATTTGATTTTATATTCATTGTGATTCAAAAATCTAACCATGTAAATATTCACTTCACATTTTGTAAAATGTTACAATTTAAAAATCTCTCCCTCCATTATTACTTCACTATGCCTTTCTTTTGCGCCCATTTGCGTACTTTGGGTGTCTTTGCTCGTAACTTTGGCCTCCAATCCGTCACATACTGATTTCAAATTTAACCGTCGATTTTGATACTATATTAAATATTTTAATAATTTTACCGACAATAAACTTAATAATTTTAAACCATCATTCACCAATCCAGCATAAAATACCTTTCCACCATAATATGTGCCCCCTCTTTGGGAGACTGAGTGGAGTCAGAATCTGCCATTGTTGGGTCCAATAAATGTGCCAAAATCACGAGCCTCCAATTTCGTGTAATTGGCGGACTTGTTTGAAACAGAAATGGACGCACCGATCTATGCTGGATTTGCTGTATTTCCACTTATGTCCCATTCAGATTCAGATAGTTTAAAAGTCAGGGAAGCTATAGATTCTAGAAAAAACGGTGGCATTCATTTACTCTTCATGCAGCAGATGATTATTTTCTGTGAATTGCATATCGAAGCCTAGCAGCAAGTTCATCATCATATCTCACCCTGTAGTAACCCGTCTGGTCCACATTAAGTTTCACCCAAGTACGAAGCTATTCAAGGCTTCTTTTGTATCAAGAGGATCGGTTCTGTCTTCCAATAGGTAACTATGGAGAGAGTCGCATGAAAATAGTCCAGTCTCAGCTTCAAAATTCCTCTCTCCAAGCATTGTCAAGAACCCATGAAAATGTTCGAAAGGACCTTCCTGTATCACTGATCGGAAATCCTAAAGGCACTGGTTCCTTAAATGAGAAAACTAAAGTATACACACTGACCTCTGTATCTACACATATCGAGTTCAGTAGAGCTGGCTTGGTATACAGTAGACAGAGTCGCATTTCACATGAGTCGAACCGAAAAAAACAGCAACAAGACAGTGTGGTTCTTGGCTGTTTAGTCAACTTTTACAATCCAAGTCAAGTGTCTCTCCCTTCATGCCCGATGGAATTCTGGTCCATTAAGGCAGGTGTTACTACTGCACCAGCTCCTGTCAGAAGGACAGTGGCGTGGAGATGAGGGCCAGACAGCTACACTGGGGATGCTCCCAGGGGCTTGACGCTTGTTGAGTGACAACTCCGGAAGAACTTTACGAGTTTTCTTTTATCATGTTGAATGCTTTCGGCCCACTTTACATTGACGTATATCTGATCGATGCTCTGATTTATAGACTTGACAATAGAGGGGATGGTGCGGTTTGCGAAGAACTCCTTAATTTCATTGGTCTTCTGAACCGAAGCATACTGAAAGGAATTCACAAAAACAATTCCCAAAATGTATGAATATCTAGATACTGCATACATTTCATTGATGCTGCAGTGCAGACTGGGAGAGAAGAATACCAGTTTGACAGTTTTAGACACAAAGGTCCCAATTTTTGATTGGAAGGTCTTCAGAAGGAAGTCCCAGTTATGCTGCATTCCAAGAGAGAAGTAAGATTATGAAGGACCCATTTGACTATTCTACAAATGCATTCAGTAATATATCAAGCAAGTTACATATCATGCTACTCAATGAGAAAAATATTTCAAAAGGCTATCACATAATGAAGGTGTCCACTCAGCCAGAAATATGACTAAGCACATTTTCATTGGTTTGGTCCAAGTGCATACCAGCAATGCAATGAGAAGAAAAATACCTTCAACCATGTCCAAGCGGCTTCACGTGCTCCCCAACTAACAGAGAGTCCAGGAATCATAGCTTTGTTCTGAATGAGAGAAGAAATAGTAAATGGCAGGACAAACAGCATTGCCTGATATGCGGCTAGTTAAGATGCTGATGAGTTCAACTAGGAAAAATAAAGTACCTCTGAATGAATTATGTACTCCAGAACTTCTGAAACAATTCCAGGGTCAGGACACGAAAGCAAGGAAGCTGCAAAATAACATCTCAAGTACATAAACTTACAAAATATAAGTTTATAATGACATAAAAGCTTCATAGTAGAATATGTTACATAGAATGATCAGCTTTTCACTGCTTTTACTAGTCTCATGGAGAAGGCTCTTTAAGGAATTGTATTCCTGTCTGCTGGACGTTTTAGCTGTCTGCATTACAGCTACGTATGCTGCCTGCAGAAGAACACATCAAAAAAGTAAGCAGAAGACATAATTTAATTGTTGAATTTTCAACTTTGCATGCCCTTCCATTAAAAAGCACAACCTGTCTAATAGCAGTTGGGAAAAGTGGGGTTTGTCTGTTGTTTAAGAATGAATGGAATCGCCTTCTCGCCTCCTTCAGCGTATATCTGTGACCAAACACAGCTAGAGCAGTCAATACTTTGACTCTCAGTGCTGTTTCCAAGTCACTCTCCCCAGGTCTTGGCAGCCATCCAAGCCACCTAATATAATTTTCGACCAATTTATTTACGATCAAATCTAAGGAACAGTTATCTACTGAGCTGCATTGCACACCTCAGCATTAAGTGTCAGATAAAGGGATATATTCTACTTAGCTGACAATTGCAAGTTTAATAAAAACACATATAGTGATCGTGTTTAATACAAATGTAACGAACAGATGAAACATACTGGGCAGAATTTTGGAGAATGGTGGTTAAAAACTCCTTAGTGCAATCTAAAAGCTCAGGCGCTGCGTCAGCAGTGATATCGGCGATACCATGACTGATCTGCAGATAAACACATCAAAAAATCAGGATTCAGGCAGATAATGTAAATTTTAAGTAACCATAAGCAGTCAAAGATTACAGTAATCAAGTTAGTCAGCACTGTCCGATCACTTTCACCCACATAAGCACCCATGAAGTTAAGCAAAGAGCTCAGAGGCATTTGTTGAGCAGTACTAAAAGCATACATATCGTCGAGGAGGCCTGCGGAGAGCAGAAAAATGTTGATTTTAGATTTAACTAATCATAAATGAAATGACTGAAAGCCACATATTGAAATTGACTTACCAAACCTGTCAGATGTTGACAAGTACATTTTCTCTGTAGCATATATAAGTCTTGAGGCAAGGGTCTCATGATATTTCACCCTATAGAACCCGGTTTGGCCAACATTTACTTTAATCCATGGACAGGAATTAGTTGCTACCCTGCTTTCATTTTTGACGTGACCTAAATTCTTCCCAGCAATGTCTTTGCCACAATCACAACCGACATAGTCCTTCGTGTCGAGAATTTCAGACTTGCTATCAAGCAGATGATTGTAGCAAGTGTCGTATGAACCACAACAGAAAGTTATAGGGATAGTCCATTCTTCATCCTGACGAAACCCAGCTGACTGGATCTGGGACTGGCATTATTTCTCAGTTAGGGCATTATTCTGATGATGCCAAATCTAACTATGTACATAATCAAGAAAGAATGGTAAAAACAAGTTACGCTGGTTGATTTAAAGGAAGAGGTAACCTGCTCAAACATTAACTTTTGATGACTTGATTCAACTGATACAATCGGGTATCCCTTATGCTGTGTCCACGTACTCATTATGTGCTTAACAGGTCTTCCAGATACCGTCTCAAAAACATCCCACAGGTCCTCTGTTTTTGCATTTGACCACGCATACTTTTTAATGTATAAGGCAAGAGATCTCTGATTGGAAAAGAAACACAAACAAGCCAGCCTACATAAAATGCTTGAGGAAAAGAATAACAGTGACCATACATGAACCAAAGTCCATTACATCGTTTCATTTTATATATTCTACTTATATCTTCATATGATTCATATATGAGGAAAATATGTGAGATAGAAGTTATTAACAAGACACCAACAACAAGGTGTTGGCCTAGTGGCTAACGGTGTTTAACAACCCCAAGGTTGTAGGTGGAAGGGGTGTGCGACACTGGCCACCGCAAAAAAAAAAATAAAAAAAAAAATTAAATTAACAAGACAAGCAGATAAATGAGTACTTATTTGTACATTTGTCTTGAACCATTACAACTACAAAAGAGGAAGATAGAGGATAAACGGCAACACTTGATGAAAATGCAGATAAAAAAAATTAAAACATTCAAATTGACCTGAAATACTTTGCCACCAAGATAGGTGTGTAGCATTCGAAGAATTGATGCTCCTTTGATGTAAATTATGGAGTCAAATATTTCAGCAATTTCACTGAGACTATCTATTTCCACCTAAAGTAAGACAAGATATTTGCATCAGAAGCTTAGGCAAAGTAGATGTGTTATAGTAAATAACTATGACAGGTACTGAAGCACTTACCTCTACGGGATGGGAACTCTGAAACGTATCACGCCTAAGAGTTGAAGCATATTCACCAAGAAACAGATTCCAAGTTTTCCAGGTAGGAAATAAGTTATCCGTAGCCAAGTGGCTCAGCTAAACAATAGAAAACTGTCAAACCTTATGGTTGCCTAGTGAATAAGCCTGATTATAATCACAATGAGCAGATGGGCGTATGTATTAGTGCCCGCGGCAGCCTGAGAATAGCCATCTGTGCGGCTACTATCTTTGCCGAAACATGCGCCGAATCATCGAGGGTTTGTCCTCTTAGCACGATACGAGTCGGATCGGTTTACAGCAGGTATAATTACAGTTTTGAGTGATTTTGTATATTTCCAGTCAAGTATAATGTTATTTAACCATATTAATATTTTACACTTGTTTACAGTTTTTTGAGGAGGGAGACGAGGGACTCGCACCTTATGAGTTGTCAGACATCGACTCAGTTAGGGAGGACATAGCGGCGCATGTTATGGAGATGCACCGAATTTCCGTAGCCGGTGGATTTGTAGGCTAGACGTTTACACGATACGCTTTTAAACATGCGACTGATTTTATATTGTTTGCAATAAAATTTGAATGCTTTTTTTTCTAATTTACTTGTATATATTTAATTTCACACAATATAAATTGTTAAAAAATTAAATTACGGATTTAATTAATCCGTAATTTATTTTTTTTTAAAAATAATATGAATCAATTATCACGCTTGTGAAAACAAGCGTGGTGATTGGTTGATCATCTATCACCACGCTTGTTCTCACAGGCGTGGTAGTAGGTATCAACCAATTACCACACTTATGAGAACAAGCGTGGTAATAAGTATCAACCAATTACCACGCTTGTTTTCATAAGCGTGGTAATAGATTGACCACCTATTAGGACGCTCTTTACTTTTTCTATTACGACGGTCGTACTCACCACGCTTGTAAAGCGTGGTAAAAGCCGTGAAAAAAGCGTGGTAATAGCTCTGAATCTGTAGTAGTGCATTCTGACACGATGTGATCTCCCCTTTCTTCTGCTTCACTTCTATCCCCAAATAGTTGCTCAACAGCCTAAGATCACTCATGCTAAACTTCTGCTTCATTTCCTGCTTGAATTTGAGAATGTCACTGGCATTCGGTCTAGAGATGATGAGATCATCAACATATACACCAATCATAAGGAATGAGTGATTATCACCTCTCATGTACAAAACAATATGCTTGTTCTTGCTTTCTCCTGATCGAACCCCAGTTAATCAACTCTTTGTCCAGGTGTGCATTCCATGCCCGTGGTGCTTGTCGTAACCCATACAGAGAGATCACCATTCATAAAAATAAACTTCACGTCCATATGGTGCACCTCCCATCCACCATGACCAGCAAAGGCAATCAACATTATTCTCACTGTCTCCATATGCGCCACAAGTGTGAAAACTTCATCAAAATCCACTCTTTGGCTTTGTGCGTAGCCCTTGCTACCAGTCGAGCTTTATGTTTAACGGTATTTCCCTCTAGATCCTTCTTGATCTTAAACACACCCATTTGAGTCCAATAGCTCGATGTCCTTGTGGCAGTGATGTCGGCACCCATGTGTCATTCTCGTTGATTGCCTCCATCTCCACCTCCTTTGCCTGGCGCCACCGCTCATCTGTCAATGCCTCTTTGACGCTTCTTGGCTAATTGGCAGCGAGCAATATAGCCCGTTGTACTCAAAGTCGTGCACCTCTAGAATAGTATCATAGACATTATGAATGGTTCGATATCGACGTGCTACACCTTCAGTGTCCACCTCGCCTCCTGTAGGTGGAGTGGCCCAATGAACGCCTACCTATGTTGCTGCTAGAGAAGTGGTAGAAGTCACTGACTGATTGCTGAGCGATCCACTCCATACACCCGAAGAAGTAGTTGTGGAAGGTGTTTCAGGTTCCTAGATTAGTCGGCTTGCATCGCTTGTTTTAGAATTTTCGTCAGGCTCGGCTTCTATTGTCGAGCGATGTCCAGATCGCATAGTGTACTATGAACATGATTTTTGGGTCACCATGAACTCTTCCATGCTTGGTCCAGTCCCACGCCTTTTTCTCGTTGAAGATGACGTCGCGATATAAATTTCAGATGCCCATAACGTGCATGTCAAAGCCAAGCCTTGTCGTCGATCTTGGATAACAAACACACCGGCGCGCTCAGGTTTGGCCTCAACATGTACAACCTGTTCCTTGTGTGTGCGGCTCAAATCACCAAAGTGCGCTCGCGGCCATAGACCCACAGCACCCCATCGTCCATGGTGATCTTACAACCTCCTTCTTCGAGCTGTCTAAGACTGATGATATTGCTCTTGAGATGGGAAATGAAATATACAGCGGTGAGAATCTTCCGATCTCCTTCTTTGGTCACCATTATGACGATGCCGAGGTTGTAGATGTTCACCGTGGATCCACCGCCGAACCGAATCGAGCCACGGATGGACTCATCAAGTGACCTGAGCGCCGATCTGCACCCCGTCATGCGGTTTGCCGCGCCCGTGTCCAGGACCCACATGCCATCGTCGCACTCCACCGGGATGACTTGCTCCTCATTGAGGAATACACTATGCGTCATGGTGATGCGCTCGACGTCCCGGGAGTGCCCGCGTAGGAGAGTCGACTGATCAATATTAACCCTCGCCCATGTGCACCTCCTCGTGTCATTCCTTCTTTGGCCTCTTGCACTCATTTGTCCAGTGGCCATAGATGTCGCAGTTTCGGCACTTTCTCTTTCGGTGCGGCGTTCCCTCGGATGTAAGCTTCACTATGGCGTCACGGCTCTCAGTTCGTGCTCCGCCCTTGCCCTTCACTTAAAAGCGTTTGCTGGTTTTGTCGCCGCTTGAGAATGATTCCGGCTACAGCCGGTGCTGGTTCCTTGCCAGCCAAACACCTCAGCGAGCATGAGCTGCCCAACTTTGTCCACGATCTCACCGGTGTCGCCGTACAGGCGCTCCTCCGCGACACGCAATCTCCCAACAAGTTCTTTGATCGATATGACGTTTAGATCGAGCAACATCTTGATCGAAAGAGCCACTTACGAGTACAGTTTTGGTACGATGTGCATGAACTTCTTGACGGTGCGTGCCTCATGGATGTTCTCTCCGAGCGTGCGCAGACTGGTGGCGAGGCCAGAAATCCGCATAGCAAAACTATCGACGGCCTCACCCTCCTCGAACTTGATGTTCTCAAACTCTTTAAGAAGTCTCTGGGTGTTCGCCTCCTTTAAGAGATCATCACCCATCCGCATCATTTTCACCGCCTCCCACACCTTCTTTGCACTCTTCTTCACGGCAAGTGACGATCGTACCTTGGCTGGACGGCACGCAGAAGCGCGGCCAAAGTCAGTCAGTCATCGCGTCGCTCGATCTTACCGGTGTGAATAGCCTCCCAGAGCCCATGTGCCTCAAAAATTGCCCCCATCACAAGGGCCTACTCGCAGTAGTTTGTTCGTATCAGCTCCGGGTACACCACTGATGTGCCTGACTCCCTCACGATCCGCTCCATCATGACCTCGCGCGACGAGTTGGAGCTATCACCGCCGATCTTATCGTCGATGGTGTGAGCCTTCCGATGTGAGCTGGGCGGAGTGTAATAACCTGCCATGGGCGGCGAGTAATACACCTAGCCGGCTCTGAAACCGAGTGTTAAAACTTAACACCCGATATCGCTGAGCATGAACACACAGCAAGCGAGAGAGGAAAGAATATGAGATCTTAACGTTGCCAATACTTATGGAGAAGAGACAATTATTCCTCCTTATTGGTGCTTTGCCACACCACTCATCTCTTTGTGGTATGGAGAATAATTCCGTCAATATATACACTACATGCATGACATAAAACTAAGACCCGTCTGCAACAAATTATTAATAACAAAGAAAAGTCTCATATGATGTCATGAAGATTCTTGTCTGGTTTGTGTGATGCAGCAAGTGATAATCTGCACATGCATCTCTGTAATACATAGACATGGTTACGTGCTGCATTACATGAATATGATCCTGTTCAGCAGTCAATAGATTCAAAGACTGTTATCATTCACTGTCGTGGTATCATTCAACAGAGATGTTCCAGGATCTAATCAATCATCAGAAGATAGATATTGGATATAAAATATATATTATCTGGTGAATTTCTCCAACATCTTTTCTCTTAGATAATATGGCATGCGATGAACAACATTATCCGTTTTGAAAACAAAGAGAAACCTAATCATACAATCTACTCATTTTATGTTCTTGATAAAATTTCTGTGAAAGCAGAAAAATAAACTAGGGCAAAAATCAACTACGAATGCAAATATGAACCTGTTAGATTCAATCTGAGACCACACTGACTGGTCCAATAAAGTCAGTTAATGTTAGCTTGGCGACATGATGTGATCCTGTTGCGACAAAATACGTCCAATTCGCGTTAGCATGGTCTTGAAAACTACCAGTTTAACAATGGGCGCGGTCTTAAATAAAAGCAAAAGTCTAACAGCCTGCGCTGATATAATTATGCCTTGCAAAAGACCCCTCAAGATATTTACATTCTCAGATATTTTTCTTTCTGCATGGTAATTAGTTTTCAGCACTCAGACTAGCTAACAGCACTCACAGCAGATAACAAACCAGTGTATGGCTGGGCAGGCATGTACCCATCCATACCTTTGACACGAGCCACTATTAAAATGCTCAGTGGTCACCTTATTCCCCCTGTCATCTACAAGGCCTGAATCATATGTATAACATCAAACACATAATATCAGAAAAGTCATCATGCTATATAACTAGATCATCATATAGAATCTCTGGGGATTTCAGGTGTTTTTGCTATTTGTTTTAGCTTTTAGGGTTATCGGAATATATATTATATTATTACTAACTTTATAGAAAAGTCATCAAACACATATAGGTTATCATTTTCAAACACAGAAATTCAAAATGCAAGAAGCTTTATACCTTTTCCCTTTCCTCTTGGAGTCCTTATGTTCTTCTGAGGTACTAGAGGATTCTAGACGTGTCGCCCTTGGTTGGGATGGCCCTGCTTCCGCATGCATATACGCGCTGCGCCATTTATTATAATTAATGCACAGCATATACTTGTAATTAGCCATCACAATTACTAAGAACAAAACATTATATTCAAACTGCCGAAGATAATTATGAAGCTCTAACAATGGGATATACCATAAAATCATGTAAATTTAAGAAAGTCTTTGTACCTTGAAAAATAATTGTAGTTGCTATACATGCGACCCCAGTATGTCTGATAAGGGAACGGGGTTGTGGAGGTCGAAGCGAAGTTTGAGGTATCCACGCCCCACCAGTAACCATAGAATGGGATCCAGGACAGCATGTAATAACTTCGCATTGGAGCTGCCCGGTAGTAGCCTGATGACAATTATCCACACAGATAATGCACTAGCTAATGCCTCGCTGGCACAAGCTCATTAAAAGAAATGCATGTGGTTCAAAAACTATCATCTATCTTCTGATTCTTATAAGAAATAAACCAGCAGAGAGAGCTGGCAAAGTTTCATATACAGACCTGCTGTGTAGCGCATTCGGTATACACTTGCTGCTCCAGACCAACATCCTGTAAAGTGGTTCCAGCCATAGAAGTTCCCCTGGTAACAGTTTTGGCCATCCTGATCCGTTATAAAGGCAGATCATCAGTGCACTTTTGGGTTTCATATTAAGCTGCGCGTGGCATATGAATGTCCCAAACACATCCTTGTTTCCATACCATGTACAGAGTATATATATAACTAGGGTTTTGACAAGACATTTAATATGTACTGTTTATTGTAGAGGCAATGTTAGCGAGTGAACAACTTAAATATCAGAATTCGGATTCTAGAATCTAGAGCAATAAATCAGTGTCCCATGCATGCATATATATACATATGTGGTGAATTCTGAGTACCTGTCCTGATGTTCCAGCTTCTTCTTCAGAGGTGGATGAGTCTGAATCATTAGTCTCCATCGCCTTCCTCTT
>NQLW01000011.1:4328152-4349436 GCA_002312845.1 Kalanchoe fedtschenkoi
ATTAATCATAAGTGGCCTCTAGTAAGACGTTATGATTCCTGATTAAGAATAAATTGGTTCGAGACAACCAAACCTTTAGTCAATACGAGTCAATTCAACTTGTTTAATGGGCAGACTCCAACATGTTCACCATCGAAAACACACTCATTCTGTGTTGTGCTAAACAAATGTTCACTATCGAAAACACATGTTCACCATCAAAAAATGTAAATACAAAAATTCGATAATTTTCAAAATTTGAAAAAATGGTCACTATGTTTAGATGTTGAACATAGTGAATTAATAAAAAATTATATAATTGTAATGTTGAACACCAAATTCATGTGTACTATTAAAAACCCACGCAGATTCATTTATGTACCATACAAAATACATATTATATGATATTTAAGATACTAAATCAGGTGCAATAAATTTGCATGATTCATGCGTTTGTATTAAGTGGAATAAATGTACTGCAGGCGTTACCAAAAGAAAAATCATTAAATAAACTATATAAAATTATTTTAAAAGGAAATTGAGTAGTCAAAACACGGTCGTTTTACACAGAAAATGATTGGTCCAGAATTGTCCACAAGGTTCTCAACTTAAGAAGGTTCTCAACTGATCCACCCTCTATATACATGAAACAACAATGCATTAATTATATGGTTTCCTTTTTTGAGTTTATTTATTATTCTTTATTAATTATATGAGATTCATTTTTTATTTATTATGAAACAGATTTACTTACCATTTTGAGATTGTGTTCTGTATTTAATTTACCGGATTTTTTTTGTCTAGATTTTTTTTATAAATCTGTTTCATAATAAATAAAAAACAAATCTCATATAATTAATACAGAATAATAAATGAACTCAAAAAAGGAAACCATATAATTAATACATTGTTGTTTCATGTAAATAATGATTGGTCCACGTTTGTCCACAACGGTTCTCAATTTAAGGAGGTTCTCAACTGATCCACTCTATATATATATATATATATACAAACCCGGAGCCTGCAAATGAAAGTTTTATTCAATATATGGAGAAATTATTGTACAAGTGAAAGAAAAAAGTGTGAGATTTCAGAGCTGAAAAGTTTGTTGTGGTCTTCTTTTTCCGCTATCAAGTCCTCTATTTTTAAAGTGGTGGCGCTGTCCGACTCATGGTTGGATCTGAAGTCACTAAAATTCTAACCCAATCCAAGTGACCGTTCAGTATTTTCGTTTCTGCGAATCAGTATATTTCGACTCATCCAATCGTATTTCACTTTTTAAGTATTTTTTGTACAGTGGAGGATGGGAATTAGAATATTCCCATGTCAACACGTGATTATTATTATTTTTTTTCCCCACGTGACGTTGCAGTTTGCACAGTAAGCATAAGAGTTCAAATACATTATTTATTTTCTACGTGGCTGTGCATGCATGTTACGTCTACAGAAACAGGTAGTCCATTTGCTCGTTAAATAAGTAAACAAGCAAACTGAATGCACTAGCGGGCGGCTGCACGGTATTTTTCTAGCTCTGTACAATTCCCATGAGTACGTAAACATTGTTTGGAACCAAGCACTAGCTAGCTATGAACATTTCCTAGGTTTCAAATACATTCGGTGGTTAAGATCCAACACGGCCGAACATAGATTTACCTTGTTGGTTTGGCTTTTGAGTTATGAGTCATTTGGAGTGGCGTTTTTAAAGGTTGGATGGTAAGGATAATTGTCTCTCATAGTATAAAATTTTACTTAAAATAATTTCTGTCGCCTCCAGTAAATTATTCTTTTGTCGAATAGGTCACATTGTTCATTTTGCTAATGAACAATGTATTTCTGTCTGCAACAAATGTGTCCAACATTCAATGAATTTTGTGTGAGGTTAGAAACATGAAGATTATCAATAATTTACTTTATTTACACAGTTATTATCCATTTATCATCATCGAGCCTTACTTGTGACATGAAAATTTGATCAAGGTTGTCAAACGAATTTTGGTTTTGCGTCATGTGGCTGCTACAACCACCGTTAACATACCACATATTTTCAGGCACACTTAATATTCACATTCATACAAGAGAAAAATATTTGAGTTTCTTCACTACTTCCATTCGAATTGTCACTTTCATCATATGGTGCCAACAATCTCTCTAAGAGTGATTAAGAATTCGACAATTGTCAGTTTCCTATTTGTAGCAGCAGGTGCTTATAACATCTGGAAAGCTAGAAATGATGTGATTTTCAAGGGAAAGACATTCAACCGTCAAAGTATTCTGCATTTGGTGAAAATGGACAGTCACGTGAAGTTGAACTGCATCAACTCCATCAAGCCTACTGAGTTCAACTTATCTTGGGCAGCTAACATTAATTTGAGTCACCTCATAGACTAGTTGTTCTCAGTCGATGTAATTGGTTCTCTCCAATCCCTTGTATTCCTTAAACTCTTCCATTTACATTCTATCCTTTTTTTTAACGCAAGCACCCCTTTTGCAAAAAAAAAGAATTCGACAATTGATACATTTAAATCTACAATCTTTTGAATCGTAATTTATTTTCTTATAAATTATGCCATACATGAAAAAAAATTGAAGGTTTCATTATCTCATTGTGAGGTATCTCTTCCTCTTCCATTAAAATGTTCTCTCCTCTACCATTCTTGCATTGGTTTCCTTCATAATTATTTTCCGAGATATCAAATTTCTTTTCCTGAATTGTTGACTTTAGATTGAAAAACTTATTTTAGTTATTGAGGTGATGATGACTTATTGATCCTCTTCTCATGAACATTTGCACTGATCCCATGAGTTCTAAAATTAAAATTTTGACAAATTCTTGGATTCTTCGATTGCTGCAATTAGGGTCAAAATTTGGCAATAAACTGCTCATGATGTTATGGTTAATCTTTTTTTTCTTCAATTTTATATTCATGCATGGCGCTTAATTTGACATACAATTTAAGAACCCCATGCAAATAAAATGGAATTCTAATGCTCTCCATGCATAAAAATTGAGAACTGATTAGGTGAGTAGACGAACATGATAACCACCAAGCTTGTTATGGACTCCTTCAGAAAGCAACCGTGTTGCTCTTGATATCAAATTTGTTGGTGCAAGCGGAGAAGAAAAATGAAATTTTTAAGGAAGACAAAGCAATTTTATTCTTACTGCTTGTTCTTATATATGTTTACAAGATCAGTTGAAATACATTATTTATATATATCATGCCTAATCTACCTAAGAAAGTTACAGAAGACGATATTTAAAGAACCATCTAAACTACAATCGGATTCCAAAAGATTTTAATCTCTATGCATTAACTTCTAACCCTTCAACATTTCGATTAACTAATTCATTAGATCATATAATTTTAACTTCTAATAACATTTTCACAGTATGTCTTTCTAATCATATTGATTGAGATTTTAAATTGTTTAAGTTGAACTTGTAAAATTTTGCATTTCTTTTTATCAATGAAAGCGGCACGAAAAGTGAAATATTTTCGGTTGATTTGAGATCTGAGCCAAATCAATAAAGAAGATTTCCCTTTTTCGACAGCTTCCAGTACTATTCCCACAACTTCCGTTTACCTATATCTTGTTATAACTCCAGTGCCGTCCTGCCTTCAGTGTCTAGTTGCCACTGCGCTCAAGAGAGTAAGCAAAAGCGTTCCCACAGCAACAACCTTTCAAGACTCGGGACCTTGAATGAGTGTTAGCTAGCTAGCTCATGCCAAGCATAAAATGCTCGAAGAAAGTTAGTTGGCTGAGCATCCATATAGTTTAATTATTTTTTCTGATCTCGCATATGATGCATACGTTGTGGGCCTCTTACCCATGTATTCAAAACGGATCAGACTTCAGTCTACGATTTTAAATTTTGAGCATGAATCATGTTTTTTATTAGTCGTAGCAGTTGTTGGAGGAGTTCAGTGTGAATTGATTAATGTAGTGAGGCCGCACTTGGTGGATCTGGAGCTAGCAAAGTAGTGGTTGCTGTTTAACTGGGTGGACTATTATCAAATAAATGCAATCTAAATATAGTATAAATTCATCCAAATCAATTCAAATTCTACAAATTTTTAATATTTATACTTTAAGTAAGTCAACATCATCATGTTTCCGTCTAAAATAGGCAAATGAAATTAATAAAACATATTTAAAAAGCATAGTCGGGTATTAATAATATACATATTAATAATAGGGTCTGTATCAAACGTCCATTAATGTCTTCAAATCTTTTTAAAAAAGAATATATATCTTAAACCCTAAAATCTGAAAATTCTAAACCCGAAATGTTGAAAATCCTAAAACCCTAAAATCCTCTATCACTCTAACACTTTAAAATATCATAATCCTAAACCTCTCAAACCAAAAACAAAAAGTAACAAAATGTTTAATTTTTCAATGCCTTACAAAATATATGGTGCCATCAATGAAACAAACCAAAGTTTGTCCTGCCTATCCGTCTTTAAAGAACATACCACAATATTTCTTATGTTCTATTTTATTTGTTACTAACTATAATTTATTTTTTTACTTTTAACTTGTCACTTAATAATTTTAATAAATATTTAATAATTAATATTATTACATATCTTAAAAAAATAAACATTAATTCATCACCATAATCTATGATAAAGTTCATTTTTACACCAGTAATATAATTCGTTTCATTTTATATTTACATGAAATTTAAAAAGAGTACTACATTAAATACTTATCTATTAAAATTATTTAACAATCAGTAAAAATATCCCCTTACTTCATTCAATTTAATTTTAAACGGCTAATATTTCAGGACGATGGATTAAGTAAAACGAATCATTCTTGGATGGACATAGTTCATGTATTAACAAAGAGCTATCGACTAATAATATAACATGCAAAATTTAAAAAAAAAGAATTAATGAAACACATACAACTCGCAATTTCCTTCTTGAGAATTCGAACTCGAAAGCTATAACACTCTCAAGTGAGGCACTCACCAACTGAGTTACCCCTCATCCCTAATAACTAGGCATTCATATGCTCCTTTCATGTATAAATTAATCCTCAGCGCTGAGCTGATGATCGAAGCAGCATCTTGAGTTCTATAGCATCCATGTCGTCGCCGAACTCAGCAACAGCCGTTTCAAATGAAGACTTGGAATACGCATCCCAGTTGCTCAACTCGGTGGTGCTCCCCATGGTGCTCAACGCAGCAGTCCAGCTGGACCTGTTCGAGATCATGGCCAGATTTGATCAGGGTGCTGGCGGTATGAGCGCTGAGGAGATAGCGGCTAAGTTGGAGACCAGTAACCCTGAAGCTCCGGGCATGCTGGACAGGATGCTTTGCCTCCTCACCAGCTATGATGTACTGAGATGCTCAGGTTCGAGCGTCAGGGTTTACTCTATGGCGCCAATGTGCAAGTACTTGGTGAAAAATGAGAACGGAATCTCGTTTGCACCGCCTCTAAAGTTGCTTCATGATAAGGTCTTCATCGAGACCTGGTACGTATGTTTCCCTATTTGTACATATCATCTGAGTCGCCATGCATATGTATCTGCCCAATTAAATTGAACGATTTGGCGTAGGTTTCACTTGAAGGATGCGGTGCTGGAAGGGGGAGTGCCATTTGACAGAGCTCATGGGGTACATGCATTTGAGTATCCTGATAAGGACAAGAAGTTCAATCAGGTTTTCAATGAAGCTATGCACAACCATACAGCCATGTTCATGACGGATATGCTGGAGGGTTACAGCGGGTTTGGGGATGTCAAGCAGCTTGTAGATGTTGGCGGAGGGCTTGGGGTCTCGCTCAGTATGATCACATCTAAGTATCCACACATTAAGGGCATCAACTTCGACTTGCCTCATGTCATAAAACATGCCCCATCTTATCCAGGCAATATACACATCTCACCCTGCTCAGATTCATGGATGAATCTGAAGCTGCTAGCTAGCTACACCTTTACAGTATCAAAATATCAGTAAGTGATTTTTCTAACATAATCGGTCATTTGCAGGTGTGGAGCATGTGGCAGGAGACATGTTTGAGAGTGTTCCATCTGGTGATACCATTTTCATGAAGGTGTGTGCGTGATACAAAAATAGTCTAATTAATCATGTCTCTGCTGTGTGTCTTTGACTTGTTAAACATTGCATGCGTCAGTGGATACTTCACGACTGGAGTGATGCGCACTGCATAAAGCTGTTGAAGAATTGTTACAAAGCCCTTCCAGACGACGGCAAGGTGATAGTGGTTGATGCCATTCTGCCGGAGAGACCAGACACTGGCAGCAGTACAAAGCACATCTGTCAACTGGACCTGATTATGCTGGCGGTGAATCCTGGAGGCAAAGAACGCAGGGCGCGCGAGTTCTTGGCATTAGCAAAGGAAGCTGGCTTTTCGGGCGTCACACATGCAGGCTGCTTCTGTCTCTACTGGGTTATGGAGTTCCACAAGTAATTTATCTGCACACGTCCAATCATCCTGTATTTGTTGTTTCTTGTTTGCATTGTGCTCATATATTTAATTCGGAGTTGATTTTTATTGTTTGAAACTTAAACTTGTTTGTTGTAAGGCAGGACGCAGTATGAATAATTCTGCATTGTTACGTTATTTTTAAATGATAAATGAAGTGTTGCGTGTAGTCTTGGTTCATATTTCCCTCGTACGCGTTTCCAATTTCAGATGAAACTCTTGTGTGTCTTCGACAATTTCGGTTGAGACTATTTCATATGGTATCTCTGAGCAAGATTAGCACTATTGTGAGTTTGTATAAATTTTTTTGAGTTTCTTGCACTTTTCTTGATGTTCAGTTCTATGGTAAACCCTAGTTTAGGACTTGATTCCGACGATGCCTCTTGTAAAAAAACATTGGGAGGGTATACTGATTGATTAACAATATAGTTTCTATAAAGACAATCATTTCTAGACTTAAGTTCCTTTTGTTGTATCTTTGAGGTACACATGTGCCAATTTATGCCGGTTGTTTGTACTCTTCGTTGTTGTTCTTCTGTAAGCAAGAGTATCATTTGCTCATAAGTTTCATCTGTACATTGTTCAATTAAGAATTGCTCATAATCAAAGTCGTCGATTGGATTAGAATTTTGTGACATTTTGATTCACAAGGTAAAGATAAAGAGGCAAAATTAAAGTATAATGTTTTAGTGCTTGTATAGATACATTTTATAGACACGCATTTTACAGCGAGTAGTTTTTTAAAAACATCCACCACACTTTTTATTGCAATGGCTAGTTTTCGTTGAATGTGAGCCACACTTTTTGTTTCAACAGCTAGTAATCACTTCAAATTTTACAACGACTAGTAGGAGTGTAAGGTTGAACTGAAAAATTGATAAGTTGAACTGAATCGAACCGATCAATCTGGTTTGATTTTACGATTAATTAATTAGGCGGTTTCAATTTGTTGTGTTTTGAAAATAGGCCAATTTGGTTTGGTTTTAATATTTTGAATATAAACCAAACTGAATCGAACCGAACCATAAATACCTTTTATAATATTTGTAACCATCCGATTAAACTTATTAAAATTAGAACCAGCCAATGAAGAAAAACCCTAATAGAAACTTTATCTCCTCTCAACCCTTCAGCTGACTATTATCTCCAGCTATTGGCAGCTGCTACTAGCTTCTGATTGCTGCCTTCAGCTGCTAGCTGCTGATTGACGCCTTCAGCTATAAGTTGCTGATTGCTTTCTACAACTACTAGCTGCTATGTTCTTTCTTCGGCATTAATGTTTTCTTTCAAAGAGGATGTATGGAACACTGTCATTTGAAATGATTCTTAGAACTTTGATCCACTGTTATTGTGAAAATCCTCTTAGTTGTCTTGAGATGGATCTAAAATTTTTCATGTCCCAAGTTTATTTTATTTTTGTTTTGTAATCAATAATCATAATAGTATAGAAGTAACTAAGTCTATTAAACTTTAATTTTCATTTAGCTTCATATTTTAAAGTTCATCAATTTTCCATCTCATTAGCCTATTCTTATTACACATTTGGACTTTTATTTGCTTACAACTTACATTATTTTGTTTGGGATCATTGTTCTGTATCTTGAGCTCGTAGTTAAGGCTAAGTTAGTTTACAGTTGATGTTTCTTTTTTTATGGTTCCTTTATTATTTTTTCTTGCATTAATGTTTTAGCATGTGTGAGTTATGTTTTGCTTTATATTCCTCTTATGTCCTGAACGAATCTGTTGCTTGGGTGGAATAACAATAAGTTTTAGCCACTAGGATTGTGGTCAAAGGATTTAGTGGTGAAATCCTTAAATTTTGTGTTTGAATCGTGGTTGTCGGGTGCGTGGGTAAAAGAAAAACTTATTAAAAAGTAAGAAAAAGTTTTCACCAATTCAAACCTTAACATTGAGTTCAATATTTTGTAATCTTATATGCCTCTTGCGCCAATCCAAATCATAATTGAGTTCAGTTGAATGGATCTTGACTGTTAGGAGTTGCTCTCGTTCCTTTTTTTATATTGCTCTTTCTAGTTGGTTCATTCATCTCTTCTTTCTTTTTTTGGCTACTTTCTTGTTGTTGAACATCAGTGTCTAAGCTAAAAAAATGTTTACAATATTCACACGGGATGAATTTATGTCAAGGATAATAATAATGTATGTGCGAAGAAGAAGAAACAAAAGATGTTGCTGATCATGTGTGAAGAAGAAGAAGAGGATGTTGATTCTTATGAAGACCACATCATGTTTGATGTGTTTTTTTGTTCGATTTAGATTGAATCATGTAACTTGATATTGTTAATTATGTATTACATCAGACCATCTTACTTTTGATTTTGGGTGTGTATTCTCTTTAATCCTTTTGTGGTGTTTCACTAGTACAAATTCATAGCTTTAATCACGTTTGTTTTTCTTTTCAATCACGTTTTTAAATTAAACATAGGGGCTGGTTGTACGGGTGTATAAAAAATAGGCATTAAAAATTTTTTGGGACCGAAACAAGCCAAAGTCAAACTGAACCAATCAGTTTGGTTCAGTTCAGTTTTTAAAATTATACGGTTCAGTTCGGATTAAAAAAGTCAAAACCGATGAGTAGTGGTTCGGTTCAATTTTTAAGTAAAACCAAACCGAATTGAACCGTTACAGCCTTAACGACTAGTAATCACATCAAATGTGATTCAAATTTTCATGGCAACGACTAGTATTCTTGAATCTGAGATACTTGTACAAAGATTAGATTTTCTTATTTAGAATAATTTCAAACTTACATATTATAAATACATAAAATTAAGGAATGTCATGTCTGGATTTGATTATTGAGGACATATGATTGTGAATGGCAACTTGTTGGTCACTCATTGTAGTTGTGTCCTTCATAGGTATTTTGTAGTCAACATGAAGTGTATCATCCTTTACTTTGTTCTTAATTTTGTTAAGAACAACTAGTTTTTTAGCTTGAATTTCTTTCAACTTTTTCCATGGGTGTTTGAATACGATATTCACTGCTTCAATGATATTCTTCTTTCCTTTTTCCTTCTATTTTCATTTAGCAACCTTCTGACCAATTGGACGACTTTCGAACTAATTACCTCCATAAGAGTACTCCTCGGCATCACAATTTGATTAAAAGGTATATGCTCCAGATTCACTTGTCTTCGCTTTCTTTGATGCATTTTTCCTTTCAACTTGTGCAGCCCACTTTGGTCCATTTTTTACAATTTGCCATATATGCTTATATGGAAACTCTTTTTTATGTGCATTTTTCCTATTCAATCGTGTTGCCTCTATTATTTGGTTATCTGACCACCCACTGTGATGATCAGATAAAATTTGATTATAATAATCATTAAATTCATTTACCTATGGCTTCAAGAAGTATTAATGTGGCTTGATTTGAGATTCTTCTCTATTTTTCTCTTGCGATGCATATTAAAGCAGTCTATCACACGACCCCAAAATCTCTCTCTGGTTTGAGTATTTCCAACTACGTAATCATTACTTATGGTTAGCCATGAGCTGGTTAGTATCTCCTCCTCCTCAACACTCCACTTAACAGAACGATTATTTTTTTCTTGCGTAACAGTGGGTGAAATCTCATTTTCAGTCACTATTACGTGCTCTTGATCTTCTTTCGTAGGTCGGTTAGGATGTGAAGACATTAAATGATGCGACATAATATTTTGTCCATATCCGGCATAGTAATCTGGACTAAATGAGTGAGAAGAATTAGAAAAAATGTATATGAAAATGGTGGGCAAGTAGAAGAATTCATAAAATGAATATCTTAAGGAGAATGAGACGGAGTTGGAAATTTGTTGTGAGAATGAGGAATTTGAGAATTTTGTGAATTGGAATTGGATGGAGGTGAGTTTTCAAAAATTTGAGAATTCATCATGAAATTCATGAATCCTCCTCGAAATGGATAATCACTTATTTGAAAAATAATTGAGCTAAGAAAATTTGTATGTTGTGAGAGTTTGAGAAATTTTGAATATTGAGAAATTAAAAGATTGAAAAAGAATGAAAAGGGTAAGGTGAAGTGTGTGAATTACTTGAGTATTTATAGTTGAAAAAAAATTATTAATTTTTTTATTTTAAAAACTTTTTGTAACGGTAATTTTTTTTGTTGTACATTGAATTTAACAGTTATTTTTTAATTTTTTCAACATGATGGGTGAAACTGTCACGTGACAACTCCCACACAATGCTCTATGATTCAAGTGTTGGACCATTGTACACCTCAAGAATGACTATAATGTCGGACATGTCCATCTCGTGGTTTATGGATCCCGTTAATGAGATTCATCATGTGTCATGTGTTGAAAAATTGAAACGTCATATGATGGTACATATTTTTGTTATTTTTAAATGCGACATGTGTGACTGATCAAAATATCTGATGATGATGTTTATTGATAATATATATAGTTCACACCAAAGAATCACATACACAACGTCACTTTAACTTTGTAATGTCTTTTAATTGGACAACCAATAGCTACGAGAAGGCACGAGCAACCGGTTATGCTCTGGAAGAATCATCACACGAAAATACATCTGACAGGATAAACGCATAGAATAGTGAATAGTCCACCAACTCAATCACCCCAGATCAAATTCCAAATTTCGACTTTGCATATCTGATTCACGTCCTCAATGACAAGAACACCAAGAATCAGAACAAGGCCACATGTACGGGAGGAGATCCGTGTCTGATTCTGCAATTAGTGCCATCAATAAGGCTGTGTTTGGTTTAGGGAAAATTTGAGAGAAAGGAAAATTTGAGGGAAAATGAGATGAAATTCCTTATTTGGTTTAGGAAAAATTGGAGATAGAAAACTACATGGAAAGTTAGATGCAAAATTTGAATAAAAATTTATTTAATTTAAAGAATGTTTTAGTACTTTCTATAAAATTTTCCACTCCAAACCAAACCAAGAGAAAATAAGATGAATTTTAAGAAGAATTCATTTTCTCTCGTATTTTTCTTCCCCTCTAACTTTCCTTAAATCAAACGAAGCCTAAGTGTTTTGCATTAAGTGGGCGGGAAAAAATTTGGCCGTATATGAATTTAAAAATTTTAAAATGAACTGGGCTGAATTGTTAGGACGCATTCAATTTATATTTAAACAAGGCAGAGTACCCGTCGACTCGACGGATTTGGATCGGTCCGGTTCGAGACAAATTAAAAATCAGACCAAATTATTAGTCATCGGTTTTTTAAAATTTGAAACCGAAATTTATAACCGAACCGATCCACTAACATTTAAAATCAAACCGAACCAACCGGCTTCAAACCAAACCGAACCGAACCAACCGGAACCAAGCTTGAACCAAAACAAACCGACTGATTCAAATCGAACCGAATGAACCGAGACCGAACCAAACTGAGACCGAACCGAACCGACCGGCTAGCTGCAAATCAATAAATTTGTTGCGGACAGATTAATATCATAAATTTCATGAAATCATTGAATATCCTATTCTAAAAAACATTAAGCATTGTAATTTTTTTTTTCGTCTACGTGGTCTGCACTGCAAATCAATATTTACGGCTGGTTGCGGACAGATTATGGAAAATTATATAAAGTTTAATTGACTTTTGGCTGGATCGGATATGATAATTTAAGATTTAAATTAAACAACATTGGTGTTCGATTTTTTTTCTGTTTTTATTATATATTCTTATTTTATTTAATGAATTATAAGTTAGATTTGAATATATTGAGATATTTTGATTTAGATATGAAGTATAAAATTAATATTTAGATTAAATTGCACCTTTAAAAATTATATATATATATTTTTCAATATAAATAAAAATATTTTAGATTAGATTTGAACAGATTAGGGGATTATTATTTCATTTTTTTCTTTCCCAGATTTGTAAGAGATGTGGGGATTATTTATTATTCCATTTTTCCATCTTAACAATTATCGGTGTAAAAAATCCGGTTCATATCGAAAAATGACTAACTAAATTGGACCGAACTGATGAATTCAAGTCTGTCTTTGATCTAATAATTTTGTAAACTTTAGTCTTCAGGTTGGAAATTCAGTTCGGACTGGAATCCATTTGATAATTTTTAAGTAAAAATAATATTTTATTATAATACTTATATATATCTATTATTTAATATATAAATGAAATTATTAAAAATAATTTAATAAAAAATAATTTTTTTATCAATAGGTTTTAAACTGGTCCAGTCCAAACTCGAAATTTTCTGATCTGGTTCAAATTTATTAAAATCCAGTCTGATTTTTGTTCCTTAGGCTTTGTTCCCGTATTTTCAGAAAGTAGAAAAGAGAGGATTTGGAAGGAAAAGAAAAGAAAGAATTTAAGGGTGCAAAGAAAAAAGAGGTGTTATTTGAGTTTAGAAGGGATTTGAAAGAATAAGAGTGAAAAAGAAAGAAATTATTATATAACATTACATATAAAAATAAAAAAATGAAAGTATGTAACGGACATGAGGGTGTTATGGTCATTTCTGGACAAAACCGTCTCTTTCCTCCCAAATCCACTCAAATTGGGTGGGGCGAATAAGATGCTTCACCGATCCAAATCCCTCCAACTCCTTTTTAAAAGAAATTCCGAAACAACTCTTTCTTCTCTTTCTCTCTATTTTCACACTCGAGAACATTAAGAAGTAAAAATATTTATTCATATAGTATATGTTCTATTATTTAAGTTGAAGTCAATTATATATTTCTCACACAATGTCTACTATTGTTTGCATGTAGGTTTCATTGGACCTTGGAAGTCATATTTCCGAGAATGAATACTGTGTACTATTTGGACAGCATGTCTTTTAAACTTAAGGATGACATGGCAGACGTGGTTCGTATGGTGAATGGGTAAGTCTCGCTTTTTAATTTTTCAAATGAAATGTGTAATTTATTACTAAATTTTATACTCATTTAAGTTATTTGAGTTTGTAAAGGTTGCGCCGATACTATGAAGCTGATGGCATTAGAGATCGCAGGTGCCCGAATGTCACCGAATGGAGATTGCTATCTGTATGTGTGTTTCTCGCTTTAGGTGTTATTTTTATTTTTTTTAATGTTATAATGTTGTATTCGAAAAATTTAAAATATATTTTTATGTTTTATGTAGGTTCCACAACAGCAAGACGAGAGGGCATGTGGGTACTATGTCATGCGATTTATGTACGACATAATATTACATATATCGGCGGCATATAATGATTTTCGTATGGAAGACCATCAAGATGTTAGTAGAGAATTTTAACTATATTACTTTGAAGTTTAATTATTTTATATATAATGATTATTTTAATTTTAATTAATATGTGTAGGTTTTCCCATTCGACCAGCAACCATATAGGCCAGAACAACTGTTGGAAGTTCAAGATGTGGTGGCTCGGACCGCTTTAGAGCATCATCGAGCTATGGGCGGTTTTTAATATTAGGCAGATAATTTGAGAACAATATCTTGTTTGTCTAATTTTAAATATTAACGTATTTTATTATAATTTCAAATTTTGTCAAAAACATTTATTTACATGAATTCAATATTTTACTATTCATGTTATTCATTATAAAAAATTATTCATTACATTACTATTTTTAATGAAATTTATTATATTCAATTAATTAAAATAAAAATTTAAATTCGATTTAAGGTAAAATAAAATTCTGATTTATTTAAAATACGGCGTTTACAAAGAAACGTCGTATTAAGTATACATAAATACGACGTTTATTTGTCAAAAAAGCCGTATTAAGTGTACATAAATAGGGTGTTTGATGATTATAATCGCCGTCTATGTTGTTACCAAATACGTTGTTTTGAACACATAAACGCCGTATAAATTATAAATATAGACGGCGTTTGAGACATTAGACTTATTACGGCGGCTGTTTATACAGCGTTTACTAAACGCCATATAAGTCTCAAATAAACACTGTTTTAGCTCCTTCTTGACGTAAGTTAATGAAATATTTGTTTACAATGATTGTTTCATCAACCACCATTAATTTATTTCGAATTAACCATTAATAATGACACATAATTTAAAATATAAATAAAATTTACTCCTGAACCACCCTGATGTATATATTATGTATATATAACTTGTACTAAATATTCCTTTTGATCTAAAAATGTCACTCCTGTGTGCTTCCTACTTATTACATTTGGATGATTACATACACCTTTGGTATTTTAGAGTTGCCTTTCTGCCAATGTCATACACCCCCTCATGGTTTGAATTTGAGATTTGAAATTATTAGACAATATTGTAGTCCACCGGACCAATATCATATAAGTATTGTTGTTGAGGGGCTTGCATCAGTTAGATGTCAGGCCGGATGCTGTGATGAAGCGCGAAATAAGCTGATGAATATATATATATATATATATATATATATAGGGGAGGGATCCGTTGAGAACCTCCTTAAGTTGAGAACCATTGTGGACAATTCTGGACCAATCATTATTTACATGAAACAACAATGTATTAATTATATGGTTTCCTTTTTTGAGTTTATTTATTATTCTTTATTAATTATATGAGATTCATTTTTTATTTATTATGAAACAGATTTACTTGCCATTTTGAGACTTCGTTTTGTATTTAATTTACCGATTTTTTTTGTCTAGATCTTTTTCTAATTTACAGATTTTTGAGAAATATGAACAGTGAACATGAGGTTCACTGTTTAAATCACTATTCAATATGTTCACCACTTAGGTTCACTGTTGCAATATGTTCACCACATGTAGGTTCACTGCTCAAAAAAATTATAAAAATATATAGTCCGAAAATGTTTACTATTCATATTCCTAAAAAATCTGTAAATTAGAAAAAAAATCTAGACAAAAAAATCCGGTAAATTAAATACAAAATGAAATCTCAAAATGGTAAGCAAATCTGTTTCATAATAAATAAAAAATCAATCTCATATAATTAATAAAGAATAATAAATAAACTCAAAAAAAGGAAACCATATAATTAATACATTGTTGTTTCATGTAAATAATGACCATGTTTGTCCACAACGGTTCTCAACGTAAGGAGGTTCTCAACTGATCCACTATATATATATATATGGGAGGGATCCGTTGAGAACCTCCTTAAGTTGAGAACCTTGTGGACAATTCTTGACCAATCATTTTGTTTCCTTTTTAAAGTTTATTTATTATACTTCATTTATTATATAAGACTCATTAAATGTAACAAATATAGAAAGTGTAATTATGTGCTATATATAATTAAATATTATATTTTTATTTCATCTTTTATAGATCATTAAATACTATTTTTTAAATTAATTTATGTTCACTGTCTCAGATTTTCATATTTTGTGAATTTTCGGATAGTGAACATTTTCAATTTTTTTTCTTATTTATAATTTTTTCACATTTTTACAATGATTTTTTTAGGACAAAGAATAAATAGTGAATATTTTTTAATTTTTAACAGTGAAAATTTTTTTCCTGAACTAATTTTTCAAAGTGTCATAGTGAACATTGGTGGTGAACATGTTCTGTTGGGAATCACCCACACAAATGTCAATCTGGATTTCCGAACCACGCGGCATAAGCCCGTATCCGGAAAGCCACAAAACCAATTTCCCAGCTATTCTTAATTAGGGATCATAACGCCTTACTAGGGGCCGCTTATGATCAATGGGCCTTTCCCATGTCTAACTAAGAATAAACCTATAGGGTCGCACACAATCGAGTGACGAATATTGAGTTGAGTAATAAACCGCATAAGATTCGGTCCGGATATGATTCGGTTCAACCCGCGCCTGATTCGGATGAACCAAATGGGTTAAACTCATGGGTATGACCCATGGATACTACCCAACCCAGCTGATGGGTTTGGCCCATGGGCTGAAGCCCAGTAGCTCATCTCTCTATAAATAGAAGCCTAGGGCTTCTGATTATGAGTGAGGAGAAGCGACGTCAGTTCTTCAATGTGATTGAAGACAGGGGCGCGAGGAGGGTCATCCAAGAGCTAGCACTCCAGAGGGCGCGGTATCCACCACCCGTGTGTGGATACCGGTAGAGACGCGGCACATGACGCGTTCGTATTGAGGTAACCCTAATCCCCTCCTTTTGGGTGTTTCGATCTGGATACAGACTTGTGTCTGGTAATTCGGATTGAAACTGATTATAGTAATTACTGGATATTCCGGATCCGGGCTTATGCCGCGTGGTTCGGAAAATCCTTCCTACATTTGTGTATGCGATTCCCAACAGTAGAATAAAGCAGGATCCCTCATGTAGATGTCCGAAGTCCCGTTTGATTTCAACAATACCGTGAAATCTATACTTGCCTCCTCCAGAAGCTCGACAACTGAACAATATCTGAACACTTCATTCGGAATGCATCGTCTGAGTTCCAACCAAAGATCTACCTGACTTAATCTAGGGAATGTGGAACTTCATGCTCCCAACCTTGAATCGAATGAAAGCACTCCCCTGGTTAATTTTGTATCAACAGTCACCAAGAATTCTATCATGGCTTCCATGTCAGTGTGAGAATGGAGGTCGAACATACGCGGCTAACACATTGCATGAGTGAGTTTAAAAACTTCTCCAAATAACACCTCTCATCAAGATTGCCTCTCTACAAATAGGCTGGCATTAGACGTCGGCTACAGAGGTTCTGGGTGCGCTCCTCCATAGAAAGCTCCCTCGGTATCATTAATCAAGCCTATAAAAATTAGAAATTTGTCTGAGTGTCGGGCATGCGCGGGGCTGATCTATTAGCGCTCACTCCTTCATGTGCGACGAACTCGCGATTAAGGCTACACAAGTTTGGATTGATGTGGCTAAGTCAGCTTGATTTCGTTGTGGTGTGGCTATGAAGAGGCATGCGAGCAACAATCAAGTGATGTGCAGGTGCTTAATCGGTTGTTCAAGTGTGTAGGATGGGCCTTCGAGTGCTTTGTCGCCTATAATATCATTTAGGGGTTGGACGATTTTAGACAACACTTAAAAGTTTTGTATATGTTTTTTATCTAATGTTTTACATGTCGAGTTGAACAATGAAGAGGAGAGAGACTTACTTGCAAAAAAACTAAACTACACTACATAAACTAAAAAAAAATGTAAAGAGAGATGCTCTCTACATGATGTGTGTGTGTGTGTTATCTATCTTTTCTATGCTTGAGGAGGTGTAGAGAGGCCTCTTTTATAGGATAAGAGGTTGACTTTTCATACTCTTAAGGGAGGGGGAGCAAGAATCCTCCTTCATAAAGTCTTTGATTCCATATACTCAACCGAGTAACCTCAAGGCTATTTTCCTTACTTGGTCAAGTAGATGTATAAGGACCAAGTGAAATTCTTTATTGTTTGCTCACTTAGCCGACTGAAGTGCATTAAATTATTTACTTGAACCGAGTAAAACCTTTGCATTTTCTCTGTTTGACTGAGTGAAATACAGTAAATGCATCCACTCAGACCGGTTTGTAATTTGGCCATGGATTGACTTGGCACGGTAAAGTTATGATTTACCTTACTCGGTCAAGTACAATGGGACTTTGACTTTTTTTGCTATTATTTTATTTTTTATTTTCTTTTTTCTCCTTTTACTTTTCAACCTCTTTTATGGTCATTTTGTGAGATATGAGACTGGAATACTTAGAAATAGTGTTAAATAGTTCAGGAATCGACTCAAATTTCTAAGACATGAAGCCTTAAATTGGTCATATTTTTGCCTGATCAGTAATTCACAACACCTCATTCGCATCGGCAACTGCCATACTTTGAACTCTCTCCCACCGAAGGTAATAAAGTTATCATTCTCATTAGAATTTCTCATTTTCAAAATTATTTGTGATTTTTTATTATATAATCATTTATTTAAGAAGCTTATTGTTGGTCATGCATATTACGGTAGGAGTGTTTTGGTTATATGTGTGGACAGTTTTGGGTCTAGGTTTATGAGGCTAGAGACCTCTTAGGTTTAATCAGTTTACTAAGAGTGTTGTGAGCGTAATTTTTTTGCAGTTTCGGAAAGTGTTGTGATAATGTAGGAATCTTTTTGGGGTTTTGATATGAGTTGAGAGGATTTGATTTAGAGCCTTTTATCTAAGGATGCATGTATCGGGATATGATATTTGATATGGTTTAAGGTAATGCGTTTGATATGATCTTTTAGTTCTTTCATGTTTTCTTTTATAAAAGGCAACGTATGTCAAACAACAAAGGACAAGATGGAAACCCCAACAAGGACATGATATTGACAGAAAGGGGAAGAAGGGACATGGAATGATGAGGATGTCCAAGATCATGAAGGCCCGAAGGAAAGGCGAACTTTTACATGTAGTGTGTGAGGACGGGAAGCCACAACCTCCTAATGGACCAAAATTCTAAGGCAATCTCGGACTCAACATAAGGAAAATGGTGTTGTTGTTTGGAATGAGATATTGTATAGATATTCCTAGTCAGTACAAGGACTTTTTTTCCCTTTGGACATGATGAAGGTAAATATGCACAGTTTTTTTAAAATTTCCATTTCAATTAATATAATGGGTACATTAATTTCATGTTACATGTGTAATTATAGAAATTATTCACCAGAATAGACCAATACAAGGATTAGGAGATGCAGGTAGTGAGAAGAGAGAGAGGAGAGACTTCTGTAGCAAGCTTTATAAGAAATACAGAGAAAACGCAAAAGCCGACAACACACCATGCAAGGGGTATGGATTCATTCAACCTATTGTATGTTCTTTATACACTTTCAACCTTAAACGAAGCATAAACTCTGTAATAATAGTTTAAAAAAATAATTTATTTACGTTTCGTGCTGGAATAATGGGAGGAGTAAGTACAAGCGGATCCGCCTAAACGGTAAGAGATTAAAGTACAAGGAAGACCAAAGAGAGAGTGCTAAGAAAAATTTCTATCCACACATAACTTCTTGTGTGAGGTACTCGAAAATCGAGAGGTTGTTCAATGAATAGTTGTTTAAGGAAGGGACACCACCTGAAGAGGTGAGTTTGATGCACATTGACACCGTTGACATGTGGGCACACATGAGGTATAAGAAGTCATCAAAATTGTACACCACTCCCCATGTTCACAGAAATTATGAAAAGGATTCTAATTCCACTTATATTTTATTGAAATTAATATATTTATCTTAATTGGATATTCTCACTTACATCGTTACATACATTAATGCAGTATGAGCTAAAGAGCCAACAAACATAAGAACTCTTCAAGGCCATGGGGAAGAGCGATATCACCCTTCGCCGGACTATCCAGGCTGGGTCTGCGGGAAAGGCACGTGTACATTCGTTCCAGTCCAAGGGCTAACGATACTTTGGGTCAGAGGATGAAATTTTCTCGTACGCTTCCTCCAAATATGGTTGATGTTAATTAATGAGCACTGGTGAAATGTATCGTCCAACCATGGACATAGACTAGAATAATACTGGAGAGAGTGTCTCACTCGAGTCTAGCTCATAGGAAGGACCTAGTGCTAACTAAGAGTGAAGTGAATCCCTTGAGGTCCATTTGATGAGGTCTTAGAGGTAACAATACTTCAACCATATATGTCTCAAGTTATTACATTAATCCCTTATATTTCTATCAAATTCTAATACAAGATTGACCAATTATATATGTGCGTCAACAAGAAATGCCTACTTATGGTACTTAGGGATGTTGCACTCGATCGGTACCATGATGTGGTTGCTATTGGCAAGGTGTTTAAGGGCCATATGATTAACATGGGCATACTCCTTGATTCGCACGTGAAGGTTGTGGTTGACATGATCCTTAATTAGGAAGCAACTTTTCTGGTGTCGGACATGATTAGAGGACTCATCATGGTCTTCCAGGCACACGAAGAGCAGGTCTTCATGGCATGGCCGAAGGACCTCTGTTCCTTCAACATTCAGGTTAGTTTAGAACTTTAATTAGTTTAAATACAACCTTTTTGTGTCATGAGCTTATGGTTACAAGTTCAATCGTGTATCTTATTAGGCAATCAAACACCCTTTAACTGGCTCGATGATGAGTCAGTCCTCCTTCGGGGATGGCCATTGGAGGAATCTAGAGTGGATTCATCGAATAGCGGCTTACAATAGAGACCTGGACAACATTTGCATTCATGTCAGTGCCAAGATATAAAGCAAGAATTACCTCATCATGTATTGAAAACATGACATGCATGAGTTGCTTTAGTTGAGCGTGTGTGGCGCAAACAACACTATGGTTTACATTATGTAAACACATTTGATAGCTCACGCTTATGTATTTACATGATTGGTTTATACCTAATATGTATGAAATCTTATTCAATATATGCGTTTGAAGGTGTCTTGTGAAGAATATGATAATGGCCCTTTCAAACCCATTTCGGGTCGGATTCATTAAGCCAATATATGTCATCGAAATGAATGGAATGTATATGGCAACGAGAGAAATGTATCTGGAAAATAGAATGACAATGTTGGGTTCTAAGGAGGAAGTTTGCTACTTCATTCCATATAACAGTTCAAAATAATAAGTTTCTTCATCCAGTTAATTTTTCACTAAAGTATATATGGTTTTTATACTATGAATATGAACATGAATATGTAAACAACAATGACCAATTGTTGCTACTAATATCTTGTTAGCTATCACTTGTATCTCAAAATTATGTATATGAGAAAGAACAAAGTATATCATTTGTGTTTTTACGGCTTTGATCTTTATTCAAAGATGAATAACATTGTTCTTGTCGTAAATGGATAAGTGTAACCTACACATCTTAACCATTTGATAAGTATTTTCTGATACATTTAAGTAAATGTCTTTGCACGTGTAGTGCTATGCGTAATTATAGACAAAAAGGGGGCATATGGACT
>NQLW01000011.1:4372484-4420810 GCA_002312845.1 Kalanchoe fedtschenkoi
TGTATTTTCTCTGCTTCAAGCAACCAAAGCAAAATCTGAAGTTACAGCGCAGCTCAGTCATTCATAATAATAAAAAGTCAGTATGCACTAATTAGTAGGCAGTAGCTATTACTCCCATCTTTAATTCTTTTTTCTTTCATCTTTAAATTCTTTTTTTCTTTCTACATTCCAGAGATTCGTGCAAAGATTGATCCCAAAACAGCCAATAGTGCAAAACTCGCGGACATGAACCATAACAAGCACTCGCGCTGCAAAATTCTGAGCCGAACATGATGCCAGAGTCTGGGAGCTTTATTCTTCAGGTACTAACTCCACCTTCTTCTCCAACATGGAAGTCTTCTTGAAGATTGTTAACTGAACTTCCCTGGTGTACTTTTGCAACTGAAATAATATATGACCCATAGTGGGTTAATGTTACATGCCAACATATTTGTATCAAGTATGCTTCAGGCAATGGTTATAGTTCTATAACAATTTGTTAATGATCAGATATTGTTTGCCATATGAGACAGAAATCATCGCTGAGGTCCACAAAAAGGCGTGAAGATGAAAATTGAAATCAGTTTACAAATGCACTTACTCGCTCATCACTCATCTTTCGAAAACCAAACTTGTTTGTCCATATTGACTCAGCTTCTTCAGCTGCTGGGAGCACCAAGTTCTCCACATTCAAGGAACATAGCATTTTCATAATGCATGAAAACAATGCTTGGAAGTAACCCTGGTAAAAAGGAAGGAAAGAGAACAAAAATTCACAAAGCAATCTCATAATGAGAGCGAAATTAATTTGTATATTTGTAATAAAATAACCCTCGAAAAAAGAAATAAAAACATGTCACAAGGAAAGTTGCAGTCCTTGCCAACATAGGAGAATCCGAAATGATGAGTAACACGACTATCAATTTGAAACCCTGTTTAAATACTTACTTTCCCTAGATGTTCCCTACCAGAATGATGAGTAATACAACTGTCAATTTGAAACCCTGTTTAAATACTTACTTTCCCTTGATGTTCCCTACTAGTAGCTGCCATTGGAAGTTCAGCAACCTCCCGGCCAAACACTCGTACAAGACCAGCGGATACTACGACAGACCTGTTTATGAATTAGATATTATGCTTATAAAGACAAAAAATCCAAGGAAAAAATTACCAGTATAGAGAATTTTTGAGTGAGCAAGTCACCTAACAATAAGTACAACACAATACATTCCCCCAAATTCCTGCCCGGATATGTTTCTCCTGCAATGGGAAACTCACTCAAATCAAATGGCCCCAATTGGTAATCACTTACACGCCCTTTAATTAGAACATTGAATGTTATGCATGACTGAGGGGACTGCAGGAGATAACAAGTGTTAAGCAGATCACCATATTTACATTTCATAGAGTATCCAAATCTTAATAATCCTCGTGCCTTCCTACAAACAACTATACATATCACACAGCTGCCTCGTGTACAGTAATTTGAATGATGGAACTAACTATTTCGTGTAATGCATTTCATTTCATGATAAATCACTGAATTCTTACCCATAAACCATTACAGGAATCAGATCACGCCCAGATTTTGCAACAATTGGATCAAAACACTCCTGTCCAAATATACTAAAAATTAGAAGACAAATAATGATTACAATTATTATACGAAAAACATTAACACTAGGGAGTGCTTGAGCTCCAAAAGTCTAGAAAAAAATGAGTAAACAGGTTCACAAAAATAACAGAAAACTAATGTTAAAGCTAATATGTGAATCACCTAGCTAAATTACTCAAAAAGAAAGTTTACTCCCAGTGACAATAAGGGGAGAGGGGAAAACCAGACAAGTAACAGAGATGGTCCATGAAGTCTAAATGTACATGGGGTCCTGATCATCAAATCAAGTGGACATTCACAAGAGAGATAACGTTACACGTGTTTAACTTACTCTAAATATTGTGGCAGCTCTAGAAAGGATGGGTAAATGTTCTGGATAACGGCTTTTTCCACTCAGAATCCGCCAATGCACATCATTTTCATACCCACCACTATATCCTTTTTCCAACAGCTTCCTAATGATAATACTTGAAACTGAAAGTGAAAGAACCTCTGCTCCAACTGAAACGGATGTTTGCAATGATGAATAGATCTTACTGCAATCCTCACAGCAAAACCATTTGTCCTTGGGCAGTTCCTGCGTTATGTTCTATGTTTAAGCATCACTGTGGCAGTTGAATTTGGATGAACTTAAGGTTAAGATCTTACTTTAAGATCACACAGTCCACTCTCCCGCAAACAACCAACATGATATTCCTTCTCACACTGATGAAATGTGAAATAGTATGCAACAACATTAGTGAAAAAAATGCTGAATACTATGCGTCAAAATGAAAGCATTAAAGGTTCACATACTTGATCACAAATCATAACTGTCCGGTCATCAAACTTTGCAGCACTGAAATCATGAGCCCTAATTGACATAAAATTGAAATCGATTATACTTGCAGAACAATGTCAATGAATATACACATGCATAAAATACTTTAAGATTCACATCCACATCAATTATCCAACATAGCAACCTCAAGAAGCAAATTCAATTAATGCTACAAAACTCTCAGGCAAAGAGGAAACAAAGAAAAAATAATGTCAAAATGTTAAAATGTAGTAAATAGACAATGTCTGTTGATGTGAATTAACCAAATACCAAGCTACCTGCAGACAACACATCCACCACTCTCAAGTTCTGGGGCTTTCACAACCCGATTAAGTCGTATAACTAGTGATTTAGGAACAGTGGAGGGGTCTCCTGCAGCAGTCTTTCTCCCTGTCCCGGCTTTATCTTTACAGTATGGACAGAACCATTCTCCTTCAGAAACACATGGTGTTTCCAAACAGTCTGACGAAAAGAAAAAGAAAAAAAAACTGAACTTAATGATAGTTTATCTTGCATTGCGCATAAAAAAAGGGATTCACAAGCTGAGAACTAATACTCAATCTCTGTAGTTAAAATGGGAATGAATTTAAATAACCGTTTGAATATCAAATTGTATATGAGTAAAACAGGACGAAAAAACTAATCAGTGATACAAACTCCCTCAAGAATACAGCCAAGACTAGATTGGAAGCTTAGAACTCGGACATGAAATTAAAAAATAAAGGATATCTAGTCACATGTTTACACAAAGAGGTACCCATTTGATATATGTTCAAACAATATCTCATATATTTACTTTCTATATAATCCATCGAAAAGAATATTAACTTTCATCACAATCGATCATAAAATTTTTTTACTAAACTAATCCATGCAGGCAAAATTTTGAAACAAATCAACAATCCATGGAATGCCAAAACAGAAAAACAAAGCAAATAAGGTAAATAGAAGGATAAAAAGGAGAAATGAACCTATATGAAAGGCCCGAGGACATTCATCGCACAATTTGAGGTTCCCACCATCACCACACACTGTGCACATATCATCACTGCAGTCAGTAGTAATGGTTTGTCCACTAGCTAACGATGTAGCTATGTCATGCAATGACAAGCCACTGGAAGTATATATGTGGCGGTACCTGCAAGATAACATCGACAAATAAAAAAAAGACAATTTTCATATCAGATCAATGAAGAGATTCAGAGTTCAGATATGCACGGCTGACGTCTCGCTGCCCATCCAGCATGAGCTTCAAATTGAGATGGGCTGACCTGAAATTGTGGTAAGATATAAGCTGAGAGTAGAGTTAAACACTGTGAGGTGATGGTATCGAATTGTGTAGCCCAAAACTTTCCTCGATAAGAAATGGAGGGTCTGAAAAACCTTAACAAATTACCTCCGTATCACAGCAACTGCAAAGTATACCATTTCCCTGCTTGTAACCACCAAGGATTTTCTGCAGAAAACATTTGCAGGCACATGAAGCCAAATCAAATTCACCAATGCATATGCTAAAAATAATTGATGATCTCAAATAAACAAGTTGTCAAACAAAGATGAGTCCTGATGCATACAGCTTAATAAGTTACAGATGACTACATTAGGGGAGCCAAAATTGTATGCCCCACACTCATGCAGTATTCATAATACACTAGATAAACTGATGATGAAAAACAATTGAGAAATCTAAGATGTACGAGAACAGAAAAGTACTTCCCAGCATGTAAAATTAAGGCAAATCAGTATCATGGAATCTGATTACACTACATGTTTCTAAATCCAATGTAACGAGTCTAATTTTCCAAGAAACGTAGATTCAACAAGCTGTGTGTATGATGATGTCAAGCTCAGAAACTGCATGAGTCAGATGTCAAAATCACTGTCTTATTGTTTAAAGGCCTACCTTGCCTTTCATATAATATGCTAACTCCGCTCCATCTGGAAGACCCCCAGGTAGAAAAAGTAACCTGTGAAGATCATTATCCCTGAAAAAAAAAAGTGTAAAACTTTTGAACAGCAGAAGCCTGTGAGAACTGAGAATATGACAGCTCCTTGATTGGTGAACCAAAAAACAATAATAGAAAATGGCAAGTAGCAAAATGAACCTTTTCCTTGTAGCTCCAGAGGATTTCTTCTTGGGAATAACATAGGTAGAATTCAAAGGACTGTAAAACATGAGGGTGACAGTTAAAAGAACAATGTGAGATCACGAAGTGAGCAACGTGGTAAGATGAAAAGGGTAAACAATTGACTAGGATAAAGCTATACAAAGAAAGACTTTTTTCTTCTGGTATCCTCAGTGATTTAACAGGGTAACTTGGTTGTAAATAGGGATCCTGCCAAACCAGGCTAGAATGATCTTGATGGCTGTCAGTATTAAAAAAAAAATATTGTAAGAAATAATGATAACCATATGCAAGAGTAGCTATGTTGATATCAACAAATCTCTTAGTTATGAAAGCACTTTACATGCAAATGTGCTTCAGAACATCCACTAACCTTCCATATGCTTATCAAGACACTAATTTAGTCTGATCTTAAAGGTGAGATCGCTATACTAAACCAGACCTACTAAACCCAGCCTAGGTTCAACATATGGATACAAAAGGGTGTTGAGATGATGATTAATTAGTACCAACCCGAATGAAAACTATAATGTTCAATTAGACATGATAAGTGGCCAAGTATTGACAACACAACAAAATATAGGTGTACCGGTCAACGACACAAGGCCAGTTCGGAAGAGTAGCATCATATTTGTTTGTGGCAGGTCTTCCATTATTGTCAAGAAGACGGGCTGAAAAGAGGAGACGAGTTGTTAACATCATGTTAACATGGAACATAGTTCAGATGTTTGTTATAAATGGTGTGCTTAATTTGTTGAACAATGAGAAAAGTAATATGTCATCACCTTTCCAAACCTGGAACATAATCTCATTGATAGAAGAACCAGCAGCTTCTTTTATCGCTTCGTCCAACATATTAAGTGGTGCAGTCTTGAGCTTTTGAATAATACTATAAATTGGACTTCCGTTTTCCAAGAAAATGTGATTATTAGGGTGCCGGGTTCTACCACCTGCATGCATTTCAAACTCATAGGCACTAAGAACCTGCAAAGTCAGTGATAAATTCAGTAATGTTTCAAGTCGTCTACACTCTCAATGGAAACAAGTTAAACTGATCACAGGAAAACATACACGAGAAAAGTTGCAAACTGAGCAGCCACACAAGTATCCTGAGTCTTTTATTATTCCATCAAGTTCTTTCTGGCAGATAATTGCGTGCAGTTAGAAACTTATTGTGAATGTACTTACAGAGCAAAGACAGTTGGGTAAGGTTATTCTTAACCTGCTGTGATAGGCATTTGTATTTAACTCGAGCTCCATTAAGAATACCAGTGGATATAAGCTTCTTAACATTTGAAGGGTATATGCTGGAATCCGCCTGTGTAGACAAGTTTGAATTAAAAAATTATGGAGAACAGATGAAAATTGACGTTTCACCGCATATCCTTCCCACAGAGACTTACTTTTGTTTCCTTTTTTCCATACTCCTCATAGTTCTCTGCGAACCTTGTGGCAGAGGCTGGAAATTGGTTGCCATAATCCTCCTTGTTCTTGCTAAACTTAAATGTTATTTTTCGAACTCCTGTTGAACTAAGAAGTTCAGGAATCTCGCGAACAACCATCTGAGGAGCTCTATCCGTAGCTGATGCCTCGTCTTCAGTGTACTCATCATCAGTTTCTGTCTCCTCGCTCGAACTCTCGGAAGATCTGGACCTGCTTTCAGCTGGATGCCTACTAGCTAAGTCACCTACTAGACTAACACCTACAGTTTGAGAACTGGAAACAATTTCTCCATGGGAGATCACTGGGTTTGAAACTTCAGAATGAACCTCATCATTTGAAACTTCCTTTGCCAGCTTCTTGTTAGGGGTCCCCTCCTCTACATCATCATCAACTTCATCCCCCACCCACTCACAGCCACGCTTCTGGTTCAGTTTCACAGAATCACCGTCAACTTTAACATTTTCATTGGCGACTTCCAAACAAACTTCCCCGTCCTCCATCAAACAAACCTGCGATCCCCAAAATCCAACAGGACACAACCTCCTGCCACATAATAAAATTTAGAATACAAAACCCAAATGCACGAAACCCACTCTAACAGTCCATTTTCCAACTTCCAGCTAAACAAGAAGAACAACAAAATCCAGAATTTCCTCAAAATTCCGATCCTGAATAGCTAAATCAGTGACAGAACCCAAATCTCGAGTTCGACAGCAACCGCGCAGCATCGTCAATCGAAAACAAAAGAAAAGAAAATAAAGTGGGCCCAACACGTACCTGCAGGTTCATGAAAAGCGGAGAATCAGGAGATCCAAATCCAGGAAATCAGATCTGGAGAGTAAGGGAGACATGCATTTCTGATTAGCGGTTCGCCGAAACCAGAATCGGAGATTCACAGTAACAGATTCAATATTCGGATAGAAGACTCTTCTAGGGTTTTGGTGGTTGGTGTTGAACACGGGAGGGAGATAGATTAGAATAGAGGCGATTGGGGGGCGGCAATAACTGAAAAAACGCAAATTTTGGTTCGCGGTTGAGGTTTGAAAATACAGAAAATAAAATACAAATTAAGTGAGATAACGCAAAGGTTACAAATTACCGAAACGAGGGCTAGGAGACACGAACACCATCATATCAATTTTCTTTACTATTATTATTTAAATACTAATTTGTTAGAATTATTACACCTCATAGCCAAGTCATTTACAACCAAATCTTTTATTTTTTATCCCAACATAGATTTGATTTTCAATTGTCAATCATTATCTGTCATGTATTTCTTGCAAATTGAATGATTTTACTAAAATCAAAACAATTCTTTTTATTCCAAAAGTATTTTATTTTGTACCAAAACTATCGTATTTTAAGTGACAATAAATATCTTTAACATTATGAAATTAAAATCTAATTTATTATGACAAATAAGAAAACCGAATTGACAGGTCGTGCTTAACCTAACTGTCTTGTTTTGTTGCACTTATTGAGTTTTATTCAGAGGTCGTCTCTTATTATATTAAACATTCAGTGAACCGAACATTTGTTCGTTTTCTTTTAATCAATATTTGGAAAGTCTGAATGATTTGTTACTAATTTTATCTAAATCATTCAAAGGCGATCTCAATACAATTATTATAGTTATCTATTTATTTTTTTCATATTTTTTGGAATCAACTCTATTCGGACGTACTTCAATCAGAATTATACCAATGCTGACCATAGCTAGTTTCTTCAACCAGAATCTCACGGACTTCATACATAAATAATATTTTTATAACATGATTGTAAATTTTAATTTTATTTTTATGATGTAAAAGTATAATTATAATTTAATTTTATATTGATAAATCATTATATATTAAGATATTTAAAAATGAATTACTAAATGAAAGTAAATCCTTCAGCAATCAGATGTGGTTTGATCAGTGGTCTGATCATTCAGATCCTCATACAGCATTCAACTCTTAATTTTACAAAACGACACCTAAGGGAGGTGATCCAACTCGACAAAAGGTTAAAAATATTATTAGGAGTAGTGGACCGAATTTAATCAGAAATATTTTTTTATTAATTATAATAATGATATGATTAAAGTTAAAGTTTTAAGCTATATATATATATTAAATAAAAATGATTAAGTGATAGATATAAACAAACAGAGAAACCTGATTATTATTGAGTAAATTAGGCAAATTGGGTTAAAATCTTATTGAAATGGACAACGTAGCAGATTGTGCTGGGAATTATATATGGTAGAAGATAATTATGAATATTTTATTTCAAAAAAAGTGTGGCTAGAGACAAAATATTTAAGAATACTCTTCCTACAAGATATACTCGTTCAAGTCGTGGTTCCAGAATTTTTGCTAATAAATTTTGAGAATTAAATTAAAAAGAGTGGAGCTGACGCCAAATAGCAAAAGTCGGCCCATGGGCCCAATAGTGAGGATGGGAGCACAATATACACGTAAACCCAGCAGTAGAGTAGAGATGACACCGGAGAATAGATCAGATTAATCAACTTTTTGACTCAATAAAGAAAGGTGGCGTAGCATTCAAGCAGAAGATAAGCCAATAGTATTCCATTCTGGCTCACTTTAATCCGCCTTGTACAAAGCATTTCATATGAATGGAATTTCAAGCGATTATCCAATGAGATTAAATTAATCAGAAAATTTATTTGATATCTTATTCAGAGTAGTATTTATTAATAATATATTTAATAATCAATTATAAAATATGTATCTTCTATATATATATATAACAGAATAGGATGGGAGTGTCGCGACGCTCCCGGTCCGGTTCGGGTCGGTTCAGATCGGGTTGGGTCGGTTCGGTTCGGTGAGTTCGGTTCGGTCCCAGTTGGTTCGGTTTGGTTTGAAACTGATTGGTTTGGTTTGGTTTGTAATCGATCGGTTTGGTTCGGTTTTAAATTTTCAGTTATGGTTTCAAATTTTCATTTCTAATAATTTGATTCGATTTTTAATTTTTCTCGAACAGAACCGAACCAAACCCGTCGGTTCGGTCTCGGTTGGTTCGGTTCGGTTTTAAATGTTAGTGGATCGGTTCGGTTTCAAATTTCAAAAAACCGATGACTAATAATTTGGTTTGATTTTTAATTTTTTTCGAACCGGACCGATCCAAACCCGTCGGTTCGACGGGTACTCTGCCTTGTTTAAAATAATTGAATATTTTAAATACACGTTAACGTAGCCAATATAAAATAAAAAAATACTATTGATATCGGCGTAAATAAGCGATAAGAGGGATTATTAATATTCTTGTTTAGAATGCTAAATTATGTCGGCAGAAATTGCTCTACTGGTGACGAGGAAACTCGCAGCTGCAGGATCGGAGACATATGCAACGAAGGAAAGAATTTTCTACGGTGAATACTGCCTGGTTTATATTCCCAATTGTTGTTCTAAAGAAATACAAGGCAGCACCAGCTCATTTATATAAATTGTCAATATACCCCCCTTATATTATAATTATTACAAAGAGACCTTGCAAGATTGAAATGTAACCGAACCTCAGTCGAGCTCTCTAACAACATGTAATATTAATGCGCATCCTTAGCAAACATGTTACTATAGTGTCAATAATATTATTAGTTTCTAACACTTGATAATAAACATGAGCTGAGAACATAAATTCAAAGAATTAATCAGTTAGACGCGTCATTTTCACTTCATATCATTGTTATGACGACGTCGTCAAATCATTAACTAGGTGACAGAAAGACGTCACAGCGATTTCAAACCTGAGTCGTCCCCAAGACTTGTTTTGCTAGTGTAGCCAGCAGTTTTCGACATTCTTTTATTATTAGGACATTATTTTTGCTAAGCATATTTTTCTGTTTAAGTATATGTTCTTTGTCAGTTCAATTATGTTCAAGGCTCCCTTAGATTACAATTGTATTCTGATCATTTTGAGCATCATACTTGTTCATAATTTCATTCATCCGACCCATATTTTTCTTACCAAAATTCTTTAGCCACTATTCCTAATAAATTCCTAATAAGCAGTGAAGTTCTTGAGAACTTAGTTTTTTAAAATCCTCAAAATTCAGAAATTTATGTTTCCTTCTCCATCCCAAAACCTTCTTACTTTGACACCTTCACATACTTATGTAGAGTCTCAAACCACTTTACCAGCCTTAAATAACTCAGCTACTCAAAATCCCACACCCTCATTAAATTAATAAAGTTTAAATTTTTCTATAATTGTTCATTCACCCTATACTCAGCTTTTACAATTCTCTTCACCTCCTCTCTCATCTCCACATCCTTCAGCCGGATCTAAAGAGCTTCAATTTACTGCAGAAGTTCACTAATTATATTTGATATGATAAGACTAATATACCTAACATTAACAATACTTCTTCACACAAGGTATTATATCATTTATCAAACTACCCTTCTTAATATCACATTAATCTAACTTATTATTCTTTTCTTTCTTATGTGGCCAAAATTATTGAACCCACTTCACATTCTCATCCAAAGATCCTAAATGGGTTGCAACTGTGGTAAAAAGATTCAAGCATTAAAGGCTACCAATACTTCAGTTAGGACTGATTTTTCGGAAGACAAACACATTGATGGTCGCAAGTGAATATATTTAAGTTTAAACATATCTCAAATGGACAAATAAATAAATACAAACCCATATTGGTGGTCAAATATTTCACTCAAACTCTTGATTTAAATTATTTTGAGACATTTTTCCATGTGGCTAATTGACTATAATCAAGTTTCTCTTAGTCATTGTTGTCATTCCTAATTAGTTTAAGGGTAGTTGATGTTTAATGTGGCAGTCAACCAAAAAATGTCACGTGTCCCATTATACAAATTTATGAACCACTCTTTGACTGCCACATGCCACACTCATACTTCCTATCACCTGCTACTTGTACTCCATCTCTTATGCAAATTCATTGATTTTTATTTTTAATTCTTAAAATTAATTTATGTAATTAGCTTAATATTTTTTAAAATTAAAATTTATAATTATTTGTAAAAATTATAAGGTTTAATTTTTTTTAATATATATTTTTTAAAAAACATTTGCTAAGATTCAAAATTCATAGTTAAAACTTCATAGTTACAAAGTTAAAAGTTCATAATTCAAATATCAAAATTTAAAATTTAAAGTTCAAACTTTAGCAGATTGAATTTAGTAATTTTTTTAAAAAAATCTAAAATATATCTTAAATTAAACCTTATAATTTTTTCCAATTAAATATAAAATTTAATTTATCAAAAAATATCGATATAATTACATATATTGAGCTCAACAATTGAAAACATGAGAGAGAGTGCATAATGACATATGGCATGACCGTATGAGTGTAAATGGGGCACATGACGAGTGACACAAAATTGGTGGAAAAGTACACTTGTTACTGGATCATTATACCCACCACTCATCACATTGTGACATTTGACAATTACACTTTTTTTCATAAATTTAATTTTTTTAAAATATAATTAAAAATAAGAGAAAGAGTGGAAAGTGACACGTGAGATGAGTGTGCCTGTGACACATGGCGAACGACATGAAGTTGGTCAAAAAATACACTTTTTACTTGACTATTATATATCCACACCCTTCCTCAAATAGTGACACGTATCCATTTCACCTATTCAATTATTTTTCTTCTCAATTAATCAGACATGTCTTGTGGATTGATCGGATGAATGAGAAGAAATTATCAGTTCTCTCAAAGTGGTTCTCCACCAAACCAAAATATTTTTACTATTAATTTAATATTTTAGTTTCAACTAGTAAATTATTAAAATTGATAATTGAATCATTATAGCTTTAATATTTTATTTTGATTTGGCAACTAAACTACTAATTATCAAAATTGACTTATTTTGAACCAAATCAAATCGGTTTGATTTGATTTTTGGTTTGGAGTGAATAATGAACAGCCCGACGCGTGCCTAATTAAAGTAAGACAGTTAAAACTGAACGTTTCTGAATGTGGCCACGAGGTAGAAACCAACAACTTAATCTCTCTCTATAAATTATGGTGAGAGATACCGCCAGATATAAAGTTTTACAATTGTTTTGATTTGATTGATACATACAAGTGAGAGAAATCTTGAATTGTCTTTCTTAAGGAATTAATATTCTCGGCATTTTATCTACCACTTGTGTGTGGATACTAGTGGAGACATACGTATTGATATTCTCCGAGATTGAGACATCCATCAGCCTCCATTGAGATATTTTAATTTACAGTACACAAAATGAATTTTGGAAAGTTAGAATTTCGAAGTGAAGGGTGATACACTCAAATATAATTGGGTTTGTTTGACGGTTCCTCTTATCGAGGATGTTTTGGCCACTAGGTTGAAGATGAAAATTTTCTTTATTCCTTTTTATTGATTTGGAGCTAAATCAACTTGTGAATTTTAAAGGTAGAAATTAAGGGTAGTTGTAGAAGACAAATGAGTGCGGTTTGGTCGTGAAGGCAGAGAAGTAGAAGAGGGCGGAGGACCAGACAAAGGGGAGGGATTGTGTAGCTAAGATCTGATTTATTTTAATTCTATTTTTAACTTGTATAAATCATCAGAAACGATCACCATAACTTGCCAGACTCCAAGAACACTACGAGGGCTTCAGGGGAAAATTTTTTTATTATTAAAAAAAAATATTCATTACACGTATCTGTCTTTATAAAGGCTAACAAAAAATATAATGGCCTCTCTATAACTTAATTAACATTCACACACTCTCCAAAAATACGAAAATTGACGAATAAAGGGCGTCTCATCCAATACCTCAGCAAGCCGGACGATGGAGGAAGTTTGAAACTGCCATCTTCGACAAAAACCAATGAAGAAGCTCATTGAATAGCGTCTTAGTGAAGGTATCAGTTGGCTGCTCTGTTATGGAGACATGTTGAGGAAGAATCAAGACGAGGCTACACATTCGCTGACAATATGATAGTCAATTTTGACATACTTTGTACACTCGTGTAAGAGGGCGTTTTGAACAATATGTATGGCATCCTGATTGTTATAAAAGAAAAACAAAGGGAGTAAGAACTCAACTCCCATGTTATGCAAGAGACGTATGAGCCAAGAGACCTCACAACAACACTGGGACATAAATTAGTATTCAGATTTGGTGGATGAGCGAGATTGTATGGTTTTTTTGGTCTTCTAGTAAATCAACAATGAATCAAGGAGAACATAATGTCTAGTAATAGATTGTCGGAAAATGGGGCAGCTAGCCCAATCTGCATTGTAATAGCCGCACAATTGAAGAGAGGAGTCAAAGGAGATAAACAGTCCCTGAACAGATGTAGCTTTCAAATAATGAAGAACTTTATGCATGGCTTGTAAGTAGTCTTGTGTTGGCTTTCTCATAAACTGACTTAATACATGGACGTGATGGGCGAGGCCGGCCTGGGTGATGGTTAAGTAGATGAGTTTGCCAACTATGCAGAGATATACTCAGGGTGTCAAGTGGTGGAGCCTTTAAAAGTTCAAGCTATGCTTTGTGTCTATGGGTGTAGCACAACGTTTACAAGCTTCCCGATGAGAAGGCCGGTAACGTACTTGCATTGGTTGAAAAACACCAATCGAGGATCGAGCAAGTTTAATGCCTAATAAGTATTTGGCATGCCCCAGATCCTTGATGTGAAACTGATTACCAAGGAAGCTCTTTATGACGGAAATAAGAGAGTTGGAAGTCCTTGTGATTATGAAATCATCAACATAAATCAGCAGAAGGACCAAATCGTCATGACGACAAACATTACTGCTAGCCTCAAATCTAAACTACAGCAAAGAAGTTCTATATCTGGCAAATCATTGCTTTGAAGCTTGTTTGAGACCGTGCAGGTTTTTCAACAATTTACATACATTTCCTGTCTGCTTAGCTTGATTGTAAAAACCTGGAGGAAGCTTCATGTATACCTTCTCATCAAAAAAACCATAGATAAATGCATTATTAATAGTTAATTAGAAGAGAGGCCATCGCCTCGCAGCTGCAATGGCAAGCATTATCCTAACTGTTGTCATTTTGATTACTAGCACAAATGTATCATGATAGTCCATTTCTTGTATTTAGATGTACCTTTTAGAAACTAAACGAGCCTTATAACGTTTGATGCTACCAATTGATTTATGCTTGAGCTTATAAACTCATTTCCAGACGACAACATGCTTGCGAGGAGGAGGATCAACCACTGTCCATGCGTTTTTGAGTTCAAGGGTTGCTTTTTCTTGCTGCATTGCCTGGATCCATTTAGGGTGTATGGAGGAGGCTCATGAGTTTTGAATACTTGTAACAAGAAATGAGTATGTGCAGATGAACAATGTTCATAACTCAAGACTCTATTGAGAGAATGTGGAGAAGTCTTGTGGGTGCACACATAATTCTTTTTCCATACACTAGTCCTGTTTGCTCTCTGTGACCTTCTCAACTATTGATTATCTGTAATTGGAACTATGATATGATTTGGAGCATTAACCGATGGTTCAATGAGATTAGTTGGATCATGAGAATGCACATAAGTTAATGAAAACTCTGAATCAACTTCAATATCAAATACAAGATCAAAGACAACATGCAAAACTGCAACTTGATCAGATAGTGACTCATCAATAGCACAAGGAAGTTGTTTATAAGTAAGAACATCTACATGAAAGATCACATGCCTAAAAATAATCACTTTGTGCTATGATAAATTAAATTTTTTAGCATTTTAAAGTAAAGGGATAACCAAGAAATATGCAGACATAAGCTCTAAGATCCATTTTATCTCTACCATGTTGTTCAGTAGTGTTACATGAAAAAACAAACAAAAGCTTTAAATTGTCAAAAGAAGAGGGAAGACCGAAAAATATCTCATGAGGCGTCTTACCCTTGATAGCATAGGGGGGCATTTTATTTATCAAATGCATTGTTGCTAATACACATTTTGACTGAAACATTTAAGAACTCTGAACTGAAATCGCAATGCTCTGGCTACCTCCAAAATGTGACGGAGCTTACTCTCAAACATCAACTTTCGCTGATGAGTATAAGAAAAAGAAGACTAATAAATGCAACCCCTGCCATTCAAAAAATTTGTGAAGTCAGTGGTAAAAAACTCTTTCTTATATCACTCCTCAAATACGATTTATGCTTGTTAAATTGAGTTAGTGTCAACTCAAAGAAATTCTTGAGCAGTTGACGTGCTTCTCTTTTATTCTTCATCATGTACCCCCAAGTGAGCCTAAGTAATCATCCACACAATAAGGAAAAACCTGAAACCACCTATTGATTCAATAGAAAAGGGGCCCCAAATGTATGTATATATCATCTGAAAAATACAAGATGTTTTTGTAGAACTAGAAAGAAAAGGAAACTTCATTTGTTTGCCATTGGGCATACAAGACGATCAGTATTTGCAATTGTTTTAGATGAAAGACTTGGAATACATTTGATCAATTTCTTCAGTGGCATGTGTCCCAACCTTTGATGCCAAGTGACATGATCATTGTTTCTTGTCATCAGATGCCTCCCTGCAATATGTTGTTGCAATAACCATTTAACAGTCTATAAGACACTCAACAAATATTTGCCACTGGCTCCTAAATAAAACACCTATGGTTAGTGAAAATAATGCCATATACCGTGTCCTTATCAAATTACTAGCAGAAAGTAAGCTGATTTGAAATTCTAGAACATGTAGAATATCTCTTACAACAAGACCATTAACTAAGACATAAATGCCTTTAACATGAGCTTGTGTGACTGCATCATTAGGCAGAGTGATAATAAAAGGATATCATCATCGATAACAAGAGATGATAGACAAGTCATATCTGCTATAAACGTTTGTCCATTAACTGCCTTTTGTCATGGAATAAGTGTTAACAACTGTGTTATCTGATCTGAAGTCAGTTGATGCACTTGTGAAGGACTAGCAGACATGTTACCATTGATTTCATTGACATTGCCAAACTACATTATTGACCTCCTGGTTGAGTTCCTGGACTGTTGTTATCTCGACCTTCTTGCCTGTTCCTATAATTGGCTGGGTAGCCAATTATTTGGTAATAATTCTCTTTCAGATTGACAGTCTTGCCACAATGGCTACATGATATATTTCTCTTATTCTGCCCATTATTTCTGCCTCTGCCTCCACTGCTATTATTATAATTTATGGCATCTCCATTTCCATAATTCTAATTATTCACAGCAAAGAAAGGTGATGTCTCAACAATACCTTCATGTTGTTAGTTAATTCCTTTTGTAGCCCGCCTTGTGCCATCATATTATAAGCATCATCTAGACAAGGAAAATCTCTCATGCCCACAATTTGACTTATGAACTGGCTATGCCTCTCATTCAAACACATTGGAAATGACATTACATGCTCTCTTCCCGTGCTTTGACATTCATTTGATAATCCACATCCTCCGCTAATAACACATCTCATTCATCCCAAAGATTAATGAGCTTCTCCAAGAATGAGGGTACATGCAACTCACTCAGCATCAAGGTATAAATCTTCTTCCTCAAAATAAACATCTGAGCCTTATACGAGAAAATGTATCTTTTGTTTAATGTCTTTCACACCATGGCCGCATCTTTGGCATGAAGAATTCCACTAGCAATTCCATTAGATACTGAAGAAATTAACCACATCATGACAATGTCATTGCACTTTTGCCTTTTTGCTAATTGCACCAAATTTGAAAAGAAAGCTTGCTACCTCTTCGCGCACAACATCGAGTGTTGGCCTTCGAGCGAGCGCTACTTCTTCCACAAATACTAATTATTGATTTCAATCAAGACATATGATACAAATATGACACTGGTCGTGTCATTAGGGTTAATGTAAAATGGATTGTCAAGAACAACTTTTGATGAAAAATTTCTAGATTGTTGCCTTACTTTAACTGAATAGGGGTTATGCATTTTGGACAAAAACAATTATAAGATAAATCAGTGGCTCACAGAGAAAGCAAACGTTACCGACAACATGCCCGAGCCGACGCCGGGCTCTGATAGTATGTAGAAATCACTGAGATTGATCACCGGAGCTTGCCAGAATCCAAGAGGAACACTACAACGGCTTCAGGGGAAAAAAAATTTGTTATTCAAGAAGAGTTAGTGTTCATTGAACGTACCTACCTTTAACGAAAAAATACTATAGCATTCGTGTAACTTAATTAACATTCACACAATCCCCAAAACTATGAACATTGAGCTAATCTACAGTGATAGTCTAGCGGCACTTTCAAGGTGGGGGTGTGCGATCCATAGCCACCACACAAAAAAATCTAACAATTAACTAGTTAGATACTGATTAATTTAAATGATTAGTTTAATAAGTATGCGAAATTATATATACTAATGACATATTTAACTATCAATTATATAAATATTCATTGATAACTGATAGGTGGAGGTGTAGACATTTTTAACAACCCCAGTTTAAAACACAAGAAGTATACGTATAAAAAAAATTGGCCTAATTTTTGTGAGCATAAAGAAAGTCAAATTGGCAACGAAGTAATCTAAATATCTAATCCCCGTCAGCCAGCCATCAAAGAAAGACCAATCCAAACACGCTTTATCTATCCACGTGTCTCGTGCCCATTGGATTAGATGCGAGACACGCTTTGTGGTACATGGGCAACGTAGCAGCGGATTGAAATCCTCGACAAGGAGGCACCGCATAAAGAGGGTTGGGTCTCAGCTTATTTCCTCTACACATCGCAGAATAGATTTCTCCGGAATTCAGAGATCTCTAGATCGCCTCCGCTTCTTCCGACTTCGCCTCATCGCCCCCGCTGATCATCGGCAGACAAAAATGGTCAGTCTCTTACTCGATTTCTCTTTCAAGGTTTTACATCTGTTCGATTTATGAGACAATGATTGTCGATTTTGGTGGACTCGATTTGATGCTGAGCTGACTGCCTTTGATCTGGTCTGGTCTGGTCCGTGATGATGGTTTACTTTTTGAATATGATCCGTTTTTGATCTGAGACTATACGCTGAGTTAAATTTTAGGTCAAGTGATTACCCCGACTTTCGATTTACGATTTGGCTTGGGACTATTTGCTCCACTTCGGATCCGGAATAGTTAACGATTTCGGATTTGTCTTCGAATTATATGTTCAACAACGGATCTGAATATTTTGCACTCCGATTCGAGACTATGGGTATCCAATTTGGAGTGATGAATTCAAATTTTTCTGTAATTATAATACAATGTAAAGTGGTACAATATGAGCCTACATATATGTTGTGCTTTATAGTAGTAGGAATATATGGTTGGTGGCATCATTGAACACGTCGCATAATCATGTTATTTTTCATTTTTTTAGTAAGAGCCAACATTTGTTGAATTTTGTCTTAAACACATTTCCTAGTTGATGGGTTAGAAGGTAGTAACAACATAATATAAATGGATCCAGTTCTGCTTTGGTCAGTTGTGAATTGGCATATTGTCTTTAGTTTCTTACATTTTATGAGCACTTCTTAAATTAAATGTGGTCCCATGTAATTCTGATTTCTCAATTTAATGAATGTGTAGAAACGTGGTCGAAAAATATTAATTCTCGAATGTGCTTAAGTTAGGCAGGATACGGTATGTGGTGAATGGGGAGCAAAGTAGGTTCGGATTGAGACTCTCGTTTGAACTAGGCTGATTGGACCTTCTCTTTGTTCTGTTTCATGATTCTTTTATGGAATAATAATCTCTGTCTGGCAAGCCTGAAATTTTTTTTGTTAGTACATGTTGATATGTTACATTGTTTTTGTATATTTTCTGCAGGCTAACGCGGCATCTGGTATGGCTGTTAATGATGACTGCAAGTTGAAGTTCATGGAGCTCAAGGCGAAAAGAACATATCGTTTCATTGTATACAAAATTGAGGAGAAGTCAAAGGAAGTCATTGTTGAAAAGCTTGGTGAACCAGCCCAGACCTATGAAGATTTTACTGCCAGTCTTCCTGAAAATGAGTGCCGCTATGCTGTGTTTGATTATGATTTTTTTACCCAAGAGAACACTCCGAAAAGCAGGATATTCTTCGTTGCTTGGTTAGTTGGATCTTATTGTGCTTTTATACGTTTACCTGCCGTCTTGTCTTTGGTTTGCTTCCACTTACGCGCATTGATATTTGTTTAGGTCTCCCGATACCTCGAGAGTCAGAAACAAGATGATTTATGCAAGCTCCAAAGACCGTTTTAAGAGGGAACTTGACGGGATTCAGGTCGAGTTGCAAGCAACCGATCCAAGTGAAATGAGCCTAGATGTTTTCAACAGTCGCGTACTCTGAACGTAAACTTCGGCCTTGTGGATTGGGGTGCTCTCTGTTCGAATTACCTTGCATGAGTGAAATATTCATATTTAAATGGATGTTGAAGTTGCCAAACATATCCTATTCAGGCTCCCATTTCCAAGGACGTCTCTCGGGCTTCTATTAATCAAACTCGTCAAATTATGTGTCGGTTTTTGGTATATCTGGATTTGCATTTTTAGATCTTGTTTGTGTCTCATCTGGTATGGTGTTGGAAATCTTATATTACCCAAATGTTTGGGGGAGGGCAGATAACTGTTTTTATCTGCCCTTTCTATTGACTTTTGGTTTATGCCCATGCACTTGTTTGTTTCGGTCCCTTTTGTGACTATTGGTATATGGCTTTTATGGAGTTGGTCTCATTTGGATGCCAGTTAATCTTGTGAAAGCACGTCTTCTCAACATGCATAGCTTTTTTGTGGTCCCTCGGTTTCCCATTCTTCAATGTCGGGGAAATGTGTGCCTCTTTTTGACCTATGGCCTTGGCAGTCCTTAGGTAATATCCTCCTATTTTGGTGTGAAGGGAACTGGAATAAATGTCATTGGTTTATTAATATGTTCATGATCAGCATGTGAGCTTGAGCGCATTGGGTAGTATTTAATCACATGCGTGCAGATATGAATGTCACCCCAAAACCAAATTCTGCACGGTGGACGGGTGGTGGCCTATAAATAAAAGTCAACCACAAATGGACCTGGTCATTTGTGGGCAAGAGTTTGAAGCAAAAGAAGCTTGAACACTTAGAAATGGTGGCAGGTATAGTAAATTGAGTTTTTTTTTTTTTTCGTTTGACCCTTTATCAAACTTTTTTTTTTCCGGATTGGCCTGACATGAGAAAAGTTTACTGAAATGGCCTACTTTTGACAAACCGCGGTTTGAAACAGCGGTTGGCCTTAGTCATGCCACAATTACAATTTGTCAAATAGTTTTGTACCAGTTTCAAACCGCGGTTGGCTTAAGGCCAACCGCTGTTTAAAACTGCGGTATGATTCATTTACCTGTAGCAGCCATTATGCTTTGATGGACGCATCAGCCTGCGTGACATTCCTCGCCATCCCCACCAGCAGCGCAATCCCATGCTCCGTCGCTGCCACCTTGTTCGCCGTCGGTGCATTGACCATGCTCCGTCGCTGCCCCCCAGATCCACGTTATCAATCCCAACCCCAGCCCTCCCCACCACCTTCAACCTCCCACCTGACGACGCAAAAACCTCCCGCTCCATCTTCATCGCGCTCCGCACGATCAGCGCGTCACACAGTGCGATCTTCGCGCACAGCTCCTCTGCGCTCCGCCTCACCGAGTTTCTCCTCCACCAACACCGTCGGTTTCGAGTCCATCCCCGCCACCACCAGCCTCCTCACCGCCCTCTCCCTCTCCTTCCTCCGTAAAGAGATGTAAAATGTCAACCCCAACGCCGGCTGCTTCCACGGTAAAGGCGCGGGCTTGGCGCCAAAACGGGTCGTGGAAAACGCTAAAGCGGCCATCTTTGTTAGTTTTCGAGTAAATGAATCTTATCGCGGTTTGAAACAGCGGTTGGCCTGCGGTTTGAAACTGGTACATGACTATTTAACAAACCGCGATTTGAAACTGCGGCAGGACAAAGGCCAACCGCTGTTTCAAACCGCGGTTTGCCAAAAGTAGACCATTTCAGTAAACTTTTCTCTGCGAGGCCAATCCGGAAAAAAAAGCTTAATAAAAGGTCAAACGAAAAAAAAAACTCTAGTAAATTAGAGGTCTGATTATTCCAGTGATAGCTCATGTACGTGGTGCGATATCTGTCGTGTAATTTATGTCTTTCTAAGTATAGATCTTAAATTATTAGTGTCCCCATTAAAATAGTTTTAGACTCATAGTGGTTTGGTTGTTTCAAAAAAGTCAATTTTATTCATGGGTCATAATATCTTATTATAAATTGTTTATAATAAAAGATGGCACACAATAGAGTTTTTGCTGAATTTTGGAGGTGAGGGCTACAAACAAATTGAGTCGAGCCATGCTCGATTAAATTTTAAACTAGTTTGGTCTCGGTTTGAATTCGTCAAGCTCAACAATTTTCTTTAGCTCGTTTAAATTTTTCCTAATCCGAGCTCGGTCCGAATTCCACTCGTTTAGTCTCTCAACTCAAATTTACGAGCCAGTCTTAGATACCCGAGCTCAGCTCACAATGGACCTGTTCCAGACAATAAATTAGCCCATACAGCTTCAATCAGGGGCGGAGCCACTAGGGGCAATGAAATCGGCCGCCCCTGAATCTCACCTAAAACCTTTGTCCATATAAAAAAAATTTATATATATAAAAAATAAATTTACATGCTTAATTTCAATTAAATTTTTAATTTTGTCCCCCAAATTCAACCAAAATTTTAATTATTAATTTGGATAAACTACAAAACATACCCCGAACTACCGTTCATTTTCAAATTAAGTACCGAACTTTTAATTTCTTCAATTTCAGTACCGAACTTTTTAATTCTTCAATTTCAGTACTATACACTTAATAAAATGAGAAATTAACATGAAATATGAGAATTAGTTAATTTTCTCATTTTATTAAGTGTATAGTACTGAAATTGAAGAATTAAAAAGTTCGGTACTGAAATTGAAGAAATTAAAAGTTCGGTACTTAATTTGAAAATTGACGGTAGTTCGGGGTATGTTTTTGTAGTTTACCCTATTAATTTTGCCCCCCAAAAAAATATCCTGAATCCGCCAACGGGTTCAACACTTAGAAAATGAATGGGCTCACTAAAGAAGTTTTGTTGCCACATTATTTTGGGTGATGAGACATAATACATATGCGCAAATCTTTTCAGCTGTCATTGCCACTGCACATTAGTCCCCTCATCCGCATTTTTAGTCACAAAGCCATGCAAACAAGTGTAGATAGGATCTTCCACAGCGATGCAGCTACCAAATGCTCAACACTTCCCATACACATCAGAAGTCTTTGATCACCAAATGGAAGCGTGTCTTGAGTACCAAAAATATACAAGGACTCTATTGAGAGTTGCTGAAGTTTTCCTTAATATTCCTCTCAGGTTAAGACCCCATGGCTCAACTTTGATGCTCATAGTTGGGTAGTGGAAAACCATTTTGGCTCGACTGAAGCACGAGAATCATATTTGATCCCCACATGTTGTGTATCCTCACATTTAGTTGCATGGTATGTGTTCTTTCCAACGGCTACTACGCTGTTCTTTTCTATGTGTCTAGAGCTACTGGCAATTGCTCTCAGGTCTGACACTCCACTCGTGTATTTGTGTGCACGTTGAATTACTGTTGCGAACCTGCTGCCGATTCATCTTGTTTGCGTTGCATCTTCAGCTGGTAATTATGGGACAGGGCTTTGGGCTTACCCCTTCAGAGGTCAGAGAGTGTAACAATCGAGCGGCTGGAGAGCTTATGCAAGAAAGCAAATGCATAGTTTTCCATGTGCTGAGATTTTGCATAGTTAAATATACCAATAAGCAATGGGAAAGCTTTTCCTGGCGCTCATTCATTCAGCCACGTTGCACCAGATTTTTGCTTCCAAAACATTGAATGTAAGGGCGAGGTCCAAGCTGATGAGGAGATTCTCAGTCTGGTAGATTCAAAGAGGAAGAAGAAGAAGAAAGCTAAAGCCAAAGTCTTAGCTTTTGTTATCGAAGATGAGGATGAGGAAACTTCGGTTTTCCAGTTCCCGGGCACCAACATAGGCGATGGCCGGACAGATTAGCTCAAGCCAAGGAGAGAGCAGAGAGAATTGAGGAGGACTTTTAAGGATAAAGCTAAAGTCAAAATCAAGATATATGCTAGGAAGGGGCGGAAGACATCCTCTCCTCCACCCTCGCCTCCACCCTCAGACTAGTGGAGCTTTCTGAGTCGCCATGCCACCGATTGTTTCCGGGTTATCCTAGCATTTTATTAAGCCTCGCGCCGTAACCTACCCAAGCTCTTGTAGGCTCATCAAGCCATGCCCTTAGCCTTTTTTCCCTTGTAGGCTCTCAAGCCCTCCTCAGATCTTGTGTTTTTTTCCTGTAGGCTCCCTGAGCCCTAGGTCCTTTGGACCATTATTAATAAAATAAAATATTTTTTTTTAAAAAAAAGCAGGGTAGTTTTTTTCTTTTAACTTTTTTTTATTAAATATAAATCACAATGCACACATCCGTCTAATAAAGAATTCGAACTCTGATCGTAAGAATGGTCAAGATTTACTCATCACCCTCTTTACCATCAGGACACACTCCTCATGTTATAAGCAGGGTAGCTTGTTGCATCCACCAGCAATTTCTGTAAATTGTAAGAGTAGCTCCAGAAGAGCTTGGATCAAACTCAGTAAACCGTGAGATCAAATACATTTAAATCGAGCTTCTTATCCTTCTAATAATGCTTTTAATCGATCTGCTAATCGAATATTTAATAGAGTTTTTATCGAGCTTATTCGTGAACAGAAATAAGTATTATTCTTCATTGATTCATTTATTAACGAACGAGCTTTGACCGAATACCCACAAGCGAATCGGTGAAAACTCGTTCAAGATTTGTATTGAAAGATTTGGTTATATATTTCTTTATTAAAAAACAAAATTTATACTATTCATGGAAATAAATAGTCTAATTTTATTGTTATATATATCTTAATCTTCTATGTAAATTGAGTTATCTTATATGACATCATCAAAAATAAAATCCAATTTTTAGCTCTATTTGTTTGCGAATGGTGGACCAAACTAAGGAATAACTATTAAATTTTTAAGTTCAGTACATGTAGACGTCATTCCGTAAGTGTTTAAATCAATTTACATAACAAAATATATGTCGACATTTACTTGTCACTCAACAACACATTTAATCTCGACAATTACTTTAAAAGTCAAGCATTACTCACGCTGCTTTTTTTATTTATAAGAAAATTTTACATATCTTTATCTATACATGACTACTTTGCACCAGTGTTCTAAAAAGCGCTAGGCGGTGCTAGGCGATGAGCACAACGCCTAGCGATTAATCGGCTAGGCGTTGATTAATCGGACAGTTAATCGGAGTTAAATATATTAATTATAAATTTAATAATTTATTATAAATATATATGTTTATTTTCATAAAAAAATAAATTTTGAACAATTAATCAGCTAGGCGGCTAAGCGGAACGTTTCAACACCGCCTAGCGATTAATCAATCTGGAACGGGAATTTTTAAAACACTGCTTTGCACATGTAATGCAACACAAAAATAATGAATAAAATTATTAAAGATTAAAATCATTATATTATGTTTACCTAATTTAAAAATATTTAATAACCTAATGATGTTCATATTTCATGTATATAAAAGGCCTTGTTAAGGGCAGATATGATATTTAAGAGATATAGAAGAAACTTAATTGCTACTCATCCTGGAACTGAATAGGATCTATTTGTCCAAAACATATTATGTGTTATCAAATGCATATGTGGGAGAAGTTTGTGTGTGGATCAAGAAATATAAATTTATATAAAATTACATTTGAGACATTGTTGTTTTTGTCATTGTTAATGGCCAATGATTTATGATCAAAATGAACCATAATTGTCACATTTTTTGGAGCGGCTGATGCCGATAGTGTTTCATAGCAACATGTTTTTCCGGGCATGTATTAAAAATATTATTTATGTCGTAAGAAGCGGTGTATTATAACAAATAATACTTAATACATATTTGCGGTAAGAAGTTGTGTAATACATATAATCTTTTGAGAATGAGGGAGATCATATTGACAGTCATGATGGATCTCTCTCTTCTCCATTTTCAATTATAGTGGAAGACCATTGAGCAAGCACAAAACAATAAGCTTGTTTGATTATTTCGTTGTGATCAATATTTGAGAAATACAACACCTATTAGAGTAAGCTTTTGAAGTTGCTAGACTTTGATTTAATTTTTATCATAAACTAACAATCAACTCCATATTCCACTCTAAGTAGACTCACAATTATACAAGAATGAGTAAATCCACATGAATGAACAACAACTTACAACCAAACATTCAGATGAGTTTTGCAAACGGCTACACACATTCATAAGTCCAGCTTATTGTGAAACCATGAAATATGAAAATGGTGTAGCACATGCAGATCCCAAACTTGCTTAACTCCATGATACTTCACAAAGTGAAAACTTATATCCTCCATGGTTGGTTAATGTTGTGTTCGGTTCTACCAATAAAGTCAGTGTTTCAGGTGTATTGCATCAATATTTATTCGAAAGAAATAGGATCTGGGATAGTCAAACTAGTAAAATGCGAGATAAAATAGTCTGAGCATTCCATATTCGAAACCCAAAAATCAAACTTACGTCGTTTTATTTGACCGTTGACTGGCTTGACCTCGGACGATTTCATTCCTTATTCAAAACCCAAACATTCTCCACACTAAAATGAACAACTAATAAGGGTGTTTGTATGAAGGGTGTTGGCAACCAGACCTCCATTTCTGAGCATCTGCAAACAAGGTTCGACGTAAGCTTAGCATTATCACCTAGGTCTTAACCTGAGCACTATAGCCAAGCCAAGCATCAGATTAGTAGGTCTAAGTCTCCTCCGCTCTGATACAGATTGGTCTTCAGTCTTCACCCAACGTGTCTAAGTCTGAGTCATGTCCAGATCCAACACATCTTTTGTGGATCAGAATTCAGAATGGTCATGCAAACTTGATGCTTCAAAAAAACTCTATCTTAAATCTGACTTGATTTAATGGTTATTATGGTTTGAGTGTATCGATTGAAGAAAATTTTAGAAACAACGGTCACTCATGAATACGGCACAATGTGCCATGTGAAGAGGAAGATATAATATGATGAATACTAATTAAGCAGTTTTCTGTATTAATAGAGTTAATCAATGTTGAGAAGAATCATACAAATATAATTAATAAATCATTAGTGATTTGGATTGAGTATATGCATGTAAGTTTATGTATCATTCTGTAAAATTAAGAGATGAATCACTACCAGTTCTAAAAGTTTTGCGGATTAGTATCATCGGGTGGGAAATGGCCCGAAACAAAATTTCGGACTCTTTTCGGATGCTCTTAGGATGTGTAACGGGTTGACGAAATTTTTCGGATCATTTTCCCCTATATCCGAAAATCTGAAAAAATGACCCTCAAAGGACCCGAAAATCTGGTCCCCTAATGGTCCGAAAAATGTTGTCCGAAACAAGTACGCAAAGGACCCTCTAAGGACCCTCTATTTTATGGTATTTTAATCCCGTCCCCGGAGACCCGAAAAAAATCTGATAACAAAACCGAAAATTTATTTTTCGGGCTTATTTGAGGACAGTTTTCGTGTGTCAAATTTAGACCCGAAAAATATACTTTTTCGGGTCTTTCTCGGATCTTTTACGGTGAAAATATGATCCGCAAAAAATTTAAAATCTGGTAGTGAATGTTGTACGAGAATCTGACTGGTTAGACAATCTCAAATTGATGAATGATTTACTATTATTTTATAAATAACTTTTTGAACATCTTAATATATGATGATTTAAAATATAAAATTATATATTTAAATATTATTTCAAAATATAAAAATAAAACGGGAAAAACGGATATACCCCGTCAGGTATACAAGATATATACACGAGTGGCTAAAATAACTTCATTTTGAATTATATTTAAGGGTTTCAAGATTTCATGATTCAAAGTTTCTAATATTTTAGGGTTTCTAGGATTTTGGGGGTTTTATGATTTTTTTAAGTATTTTTCAGATTTTAAGATTGAAAGTTTAAGAATTGTGGAACGTCGCCGTTTCGAATGTGTTTGGAAACATTCAAAAAATACTAAAAATATAAAAGTTTGAAACTAAAAAATCTTTAAAGTCCTAAAATAATAAAAATTCTAAAACTTAGAAATTTTAAATCTTATAAAAATAATCTAAAACGACATTCCAGCTGCTAGAGTACATAGCTTATATACCTTGACATATTATATCCGCTAAACCCAAATAAAATTTGTAAGCATGTTCAAAAAATAACTGCCATTTAAAAGCACCTGTAAAGCATATGAATGAAAAATATAGAAAGAACGAGGTGTGTAAATTATGTTAATTTAATATGAGAATGAGGATCTTAAGCCACCATACATGACATCCATTTAACCTTTCATCTATGTCATCTCTTGCTCGACTAAGTACATTAGTTGAGAAATTGATTGAATCTCCCCTAATGCATTTTTGAAGCTAAAAATCATGTTCAACTCTATTTGCAAGAATGTACATGTGTTGGGGTTGGAACTAGATCCTCCCTCCCTCAATCATCACCTCAGCTTAGTTGGAATGCTTGTTGAACAATTAATCATCACCTCTAGTTAGGTTGAGATTAATGTCAGCCATGTTGACTATGACGAATGAGAAATGTGCAACTAGAAAGATTAGGTGGTCTGTTTCATTTCAAATGTCACTCCACATGTAGTAATGCGGCGAGAAATATGGTGGCTCTGAGAGCCTCAAACCTATTTTGAAGCTTGTAAGATCAAAGGAGACAAGAAACGGAACATTACTGAGAGATCAGAGATGGCCCAGTCAACATATTTTCTCATAGGAAAGACAACATGAGAGGAGAAAGGGCATTCGTAAAGAGATGGTGTAAATCTTCCAGATCATTTTTACATAGCACATAGATAGGATCTAACACTCAGTCCAACTTAATTATTATGTCCATAGTAAACATTCTACTTTGACATACTAAACCAGTTACGAGACAGTGCTTAGGGTGTAGGGGCAGAAAGTTAATTCCAACAACAAGTTATTGTTTTACTAGAGCAAATATGGAATATTAAGTAGTATTATTATAGTCTTAGTAAGCATTATTATAGCAACTAACTAGAGGAGCCGCCATGGAAATTCCGTCTTTGCATGCAGGACAACCCTTTCAAAAGAAAAATTATTCACAAAACACACAAGGTGCACAAAGCAAATGGAAGAAGTTTGTGACTTGCAGCCACTGTGATTTAGCAGGTCGTACCAAAAAAAAATTTCTACAAGCTGATAGGATACCCTGCTCACTACAAGAGCAACAAGCAAAAAAGGAACACTAAAGGTGTGCATCAACAACAAAGTAATTATAAAAGAGAGGCCACAACAAACAATGTAGTGTTCGGTGACCATGAGGAGCTACGAAGCGAGGCTATCACAAGCAATCAGGGCCGGTCCCGACATTTTGGAGGTCCGGTGCAAAATTAAAAGTAAGGTTTAAATTAAACTATGCTTCAATATAAAATAAATAGTAAAGATAGTGGAGCTGGTTGTGAGACCATTTTCAATGGTAAAGAGCATGAGTTCGAGTCTCCTCAACATCAAAATAATGTTTTAATATAAAATTTGATCAGCCCACGGGCTGGAGGCCTGGGCTTGACTACATTGGAGGCCTCAGAGGCTGGGCTTTCTTTGAGTTGGAGCTGCCTCTAAGGCCAGGACTTTGACTGAGTTGGAGGTCCGGTGCAAGTGCTCCACTTGCACCTGTGTTGAGTCGGGCCTACAAGCAATACCCACCGCATCGAGTTAGATCAAATACTAGCTCCCAATTTTCACTGGAGTAGATAAATCAAATCACATAATTCTTTACTCAAAGATGTGACTGCTCTATCTAGGCCTGTAAATTCGGTTAATAACCGACCAAAAAATTTCTGAACCATTAATCGAACCGAATTTTTGATTAACCGAGTATTTGGTTAACCAAAAATTCAATTAATTTAACCGATTAACCGATTGCTTCCATGGAACGACAAGGCCAATTTCCGGTGAATCTGATTCCCAACCCAGCAGATCCGTACATTCTACTCCCTCCTCCGGCTGTTCCTGCCTCCATGACCTTCCATAACTCAGACATACCGCACCAGCAGCAGCTGCAGTCATCGTTATACGTCACGGGGAAGGGGCAGCGCCACGATGGAGGTCATGAAACATCAGGGCAAGGAGAGGAGCGGTGCTCGAAGCAGATGGCGACGCAGGACGTGCTTTTTTGGATAGTGATGCCGTCGAATCTGATTGGGAAGGTGATTGGGAAAGAAGGAGCGATGATTCGAAAGGTGAGGGTGGAGATTAGAGCTACCATCAAAATTGCTGATGCCATTTCGTTGACCGACGGGACTTTGAGGCGACGAGGCTTGAGGGCTGAGGCGACGGTAAGATTAGGGCAAGAAGAAGGGGCGGAGACCGGAGAGGGAGAGAAGAGAGAACACGCGAAGAAGGAGACAGGATTTAATTTTTATTTTTTTAAATTAATATTAACTTTTTTATTTTTAATCGGTTAACTGACAATTCAAATAACCTTAACCAATAATCGAATCGAATTTCTCGGTCAACCGCGGTTAAAATCTTCGTTTAACCGACTTCGGTTAATAACCATATACTGAACACCCCTAGATCTATCCAACCCTTTCCAAGTGATCATGCCAAATGGTAACTCTGCAACTACCAAATGTACAAGTTCATGTGTTTTACATATAGTGTTAAAAGATGTCCTTCTAATGCTTGAAAACAAGTTCAACTTGTTATCCGTGAGTAAGTTGACAAATGATTTTTAAGTGTGTGATGAAATTCACTAATGAGAGATGTTTGATACAAGACTGACTTCGGAGAACAGTTCAAAGGAATAAGAGGGCTGATAATGAGCTGTATCAACTGAAAAAAGGGTTGGTGAATAGGTCGTCCATGAGCATTTTGTTTTTGTTACTTCTCACTAAGGGAAAAATTTCATACTGCAATAAAGTATGTTGCGACAGTTTTGAGTTGTAGCATTAGACCCCTACCGCGAAGATTTCTTGCATCGCTTCATTTTTCATTTTTGAAAATAAAAGACTACTAAAATTATCGCATTTGCCTCAAGATGTATCGTCGCATTAGTTTTTAAGTCCAAAATGAGGACAACTTTGGGCGCGACATAAGCAACATGTGAGCAACAAGCCAATATGTCTTACATTTAGCCAATTTTTCCCAAACCATCCTAAACACTTAGGAAATTCGATTGGATTTAGTCCAGACACTTAGCCAATGAAAATAATGTTCAAGAAGAGCCTGATTCTAACTGCCGTTTCCAATCATGTCTGGACTAAATCAAAACACGCTTCGTATCGGCGGTGGGGCTACATGTACGCTGATTGGGCTGCACAATCAATAGTAAACTTAGTCATCCTCCGGATACGGTTGAAATCGCAAATGGACTTAATCCAAACACGGTTTCAAACTGTGATTGTCCTCAACTAAATCATTTCTGAAAACTTATTACAAAAATTCAGCAGGAAAAACAAATATTGCGAAAAAATTAATTTTAAAAAAATCCTTATTTCTTCACTTTGGTGCAAAGGAACTCTTCATACAATCTGCGTGGTTGAATATTAAGAGGTCTCCCACTTAAGCGACAACGCCAAAACTGTTATCTCCGTCGCTAAAGTACGTCATCCGAGTTGCACCCTCTCCGTCGGTAAAAGTAATCGTTTAATTTGTTTCCCAAGTCCCCCAAATTAGTCAAAACCAAAATTTCCGGCATCTCGCCTCACCGCTGACTCCCCACCCTCATATATCATATGCTCGTCGGCGCCGGCCTTCTCTCTTACTGATCGAGCTGAAGGATTTATTCGGCTTCGCTCTCTGCTCAGGTACCAATTTCCGATCATTCGCCTTCCATTATCCAGAATTTGCCGCCCGGCGTTTAGGGAAAACACTATCGTTAAGTTATGTTGAGTCGGTGCGATAGCCGCCTGTTGGTAGATTTTACATATTGTTTCGGAATATGTAGCTTTTCTGCTGAGAGGTTAGGGTTTTGGTCATTTTGATCTGTTTCAGTGCTGCTTGTACTGGCTCGTGAGTTGAGCCTTATACTGCATATTGTCTCCTCTAATCCCTACGTGAAGATTTGTTGAATTGAAATTAGGCATTCTGTCAAATTCATGTCTCCCTAAACTGTCCTCTAATAGTTGTTGTTTAAGGTTAAATTGAGTGGACTAGGGAGATATTAATACTAGCCGTTGAACAGACTTACTCCCTTTGTCCTCTTTTACATGTCACTTAACCGAATTTTTTTGTACATTTTTACTTGTCACTTAACATTTTTCAATGCGTATTTAATATCAACAACTACCTTAAAATGTTAAACATTAATCACTTCTTTATTATAATCAATAAAAAATCATTCATCACCAGTAATAATATATCAATTTTATTTTTTGCATGAATTTTTTAAAGAAAACACCAACCACTCACTCATTAAATTTGTTCAACCGCTAGCATTTACTTCACCTTAATCTCTACTCAAATTAACCTTAAACGACATGTGTTAGAAGACGGAGGGAGTAATAATTATATTTTTAATGTATTTTTTAGAATTGCGTGTAAAATGTGGATTATTTATGAATTATGATGATGAAGTATTAATTTCTTTGGTGACAGTAGTAAATGTGCATTGGAATTGTTAAGTGATAAGTAAAAATGGATAAATAGATTTTAATTAAGTGAGATGTAAAGGGGACAGAGGGAGTAGACAGGTTTCAGATTCCATTTGTCATCCATACCATCTTTAAAGTGTTACTAAATATTAGCACAATGGATCCCTCTCAAGTGATTGCAGGAGACCCCTGAATTGACTATTTTTTATATCTTGCGGAGGCTATGTGCGTGACTGCCAATTGGACATGACAAAGAAGCGACCACCTAAGAAGACACTGTTTTGTTATTGCCATTTGGGTGGGGAAATTGTTCTGAACACAGATAAAACTGTCACGTATCTGGGTGGTCGTGTTGATGGCATTGTGATTGATGACAACACCAAATTTGAAGCCTTTATTGAAATTATTTGTGATCGCCTTCATATAATGCTGGCTGGAAATGCATTCAAGTATTCAGTCAAGTTTGATAGATCGCGCCTATTACCATTAGAAGACCAGAGTGGATTGGATAACTTGCTGCAATTCAATGATGGCGATGGGTATGTTTATGTCGAACAAGTAGAAGTATTTCCTGATGTCGCTGCCACCACTACAAGGTAAATTTTGAAAACAAATGATCCTGCCTCTTTTTTCCTGTCCTAGTTTGTATCCTGTAGTATTATGATATATTGCTTACTAATATTTGGTCAGAGCGTGACTGGATGTATTTACATTCAGGGGTTCAAACACAGGAAAGCAACAATTAAGTGAATATCAAGATGACGAAGTAGATTATGTTGAAACGAGCCCTGATATAGCAGTGGGGCTGGCTTCCGGAGAAGGTCCTGGTGAACTGATAGAATATACTGATGGAGATGCTTCGGGCCACACATCGAGTGACCGGCCAATTTCTCTGCCTTCGCAGGCTATCGCGGTTGAATGGGAAAAAGAGATTCTTGGAGTTGGACAACAGTTTCCAGATATGGAGACTTTTCGAGTAGCTCTGTATAAGTATGCAATGGCCAACTCCTTTCGTTATACACTCCTCAGAAATGCTAAGAAAAATTGTGCTGCAAGGTGTGTTGTGAAAAAATGTCCCTGGAGACTTACAGTTCTTCCCTTGAAACAAAAATGTGACCCGTCGTCTGAAGTCATTGTGAGAAAGTTTATTAATAAACACAGGCATTCTGAACAGGATGAGATTGACTCGAGGCCTGTGATTAGACCTAAGTATATTGCGGGGCTGGTCGCTGAAAAGATAAGAAGCAACCCAAATATGCATCACAGAGAAATAGCCAAGGCGATTGAGAGTGAGTTTGCATTGACGTTGAAGTACCAACAGTCTTTTCGAGCTAAGCAAAAAGCGATGATAGCTATTAATGGCAAGGTGGAGGACACTTATAAGTTGATACCATGGTTGTGCCAACGCCTCATGGAAATGATGCCTGGTACGGTTGCTGCATGGGAATCAACTGACAGTAATCAGTTTAAGCAATTATTTGTTTCATATAGCTGCTCAATACGTGGATTTCAACTCGGATGCCGGCCCTTGCTATTTGTAAATCACATTGAAATGTATAACCCTTATAAAAGTTATTTTGTCACTGTGAATGCATTGGACGCCAATGATGATGCATTTCCTGTGGCCTACGGGTTCCTTGCTGCTGAGGAGAAAAATGATTGGCTGTGGTTCTTCCAGAAACTCAAAGTATCGATTGGTGATGGAGAGTTTATTATAATCTCTGACAAAAATGACAGCATAAGGAATGGGATTGATCAGGTTTTTGGTGCTGAAAATCATGCTCATAGTTATCAAGATCTGAAGGAAAGTTTTATACTGTTTGTTCACGAGTCACTCAAACTGCGGGACACTGGAAAAGAAACGGCCCTGTCATTGTTAGATGACATTGTTTATGCTAGGTCAGGTTCAGATTACAATAAAGCTCTCCTAACCATGCACCGATACAACAAGGAACTTTACGAATGGCTTTCAGTGAATAGTGTTGCGCGTTGCGCTAATTCTCATTTCGGTAAGAAGAGATGGGACAAGTTTGATTTTGATTGTTCGGACAGTTTTATCTCTTGGATGTTGAATGAGAGTTATATGCCACTTGTGGAATTCATGAAAATACATCAGCACAAGCTTGGTGAGTTTATGCTTACTCGCAAAGCAGAGATACCTACATGGGAGTTTACCATTGGCGACAAACTCGAGATGAAGCTTAGAGAGAACATAAGCAGAGCAGCAGGACTAATGATCAGCCAAATTTCAGAATTCACATTTCAAACATGTTCAGACACCATGCATGATGTTGACATGGCAATGAGATCCTGTTCCTGCCTTGAGTGGCAAATGACAGGCATCCCATGTCCACATGCCTGCAGTGTATTGCAGTTAGCGAAGCTGGATGCGTATGAGTACGTCGAGAAGTACTTTCACCGAGAAGTGCAGGAAACAATTTATGCGGAGGTAATCCCCATATTGGATGCAGATGACATACCTAAGCCACATCAGATCAACAACCTGTACACCGATGACTCACTCTACCTTCTCACACCTGGTAGCGCCAGAAGAGCTGCTGGACGCCCTCGCGCAAAGCCTGCTGAGCCTCGGAAGTTGATCAAGAGTACCAACTCGTGTTCCCTCTGTCTCCAAGTAGGACACAATAAGAAAACATGTAAGAATGTTTGAGTAACATATTGTATCTGGTTCCGTATGAACATGCAGGGATGAGGGATGAGTGGGTATTTGGTTTGTTTATATTCTGAGTGATTCACTACATCACAGTTACGTCCTTCAATTTTTGAGAGTTGAGAACCATCCCAAATCGAGTGGTAATGATATTTCACGTCTTCATTTTTATAATGGGTCATTGATGTACTAAAATTATGAAACTGTAGATAATTGAAACTTGAAACCAATTAAAATGACGTAGTTTTGTAAATTTTTAAGTGTTTATTGTTCATTATATATACAAGAGATGAATATTATTGTTCATCAGATAAACATTATCACGGATTCGTACTTTGGATCATTTATCCGTGTGGCGTCTAATTTAGATTTCCCTTAACTCGAAGTTAGACAAACTTTTTCCTGAAAGATCATTTGGATATCTCAGATAACTTCGGATAAGTTTGAGGCACGAGAGCTAATGAGAGACTTTAAAGAGAGATTTGTTCAGAGAGAAAGAAAAACTCTTAAATGGTTTAGAGCAAATGAGTTCCTCCCCTTATGTACAAATCTACCTCCTTAATGGATAATGAAGATCTAACTGATCCTACGGCTACATATCTCTATATAGAAAATTTCTCTCAAAATATCTAAATATTTACATGGGACACACATTTCACACTTTTTAATAAGCTTTCACAAGCTTTTAGAGTGCGAGCTTGGTTCTCTCTTCCTTGGGCCTCCATTGCGGGCTCGAATCGGGCTTGTTCCTCCATCCCATCGGGCCACCTACGTGGGTTTCGCTCGGGCCCTCCGGGCGGGCTAAGTGTTTGATCCATACACTTAATCCAATTCGGCATGTCATGGCCTGATCTGCGTCTTATCCCTTGAATCTTTTCCCCCGAATGGATCGGGTCATGACATTCACCCCACATATTCCATCTACGTCCTCCTCGATATCGTCTCGTACCGGTGAGACCTCTTACCTCGAAGTGTTGGGGCTGTGACATCCTCCCCCACCTGATTCATCGACGCCCTCATCAATGTGGTCTTGAATTGCTAAGGTCTTCCTGAAACGCTATGCGGTTTTTCTTTCAAGTCATCTACTTGATGAGGTTCTTGGGTCCCTTGCCGAACTCCACATGTCCCTCCTTATGATCCGCTCACTCGTCCCCTTCCTTGATCGCAACGTCTAAGTGACACTCCTTATCCATCGAAGAACTCTCCCCTGTACACTTAGACTCCAAAGCTTGAGGTTTGAACTGTTAATCCTCCTTGGCTTGATTGATCTTCTGATCCATGTCTCGCCTATTTGATGATTTGGTTGGTTCTTCCTCGTACTTTCCTAGTACATTATGGAGATCGATCAATGGCTCCTTCTCACATTAGCTAGGCTTCTTGCCATGTTTCCGGGTGGCTAACTTGGATTCCTGTTCTGCACCATGTCCATGCCCAACTTTTATAATTAAAAAATATATTACGTTCAAGTGCTTCTTGGTGGTTGTGGTCACCAAGTGCGGACCTCCGTCCATGGTGAGCAAGACATTCTTAGTCGGCCAAGTTACCACCTCGAACTTGTGTAAGAAATGCATACCTAAAATGCAGCCATGACCATCACAAGATATACACAATTGTGCTACTATGATAGGGAATTCAGACTAAGCTATGTTATTTCCATAGAACTTTAGATATGTTACTATATACGCTCTATCTAATTGGTATTTGGCTTCTGCCTCACAATCGGATCTAAGCGCTTAGGCTTCATGTGGCGAGGTACTACACACATTATTTTTGTCATGCACATCAATGCAATAATTCAAACTCTGCGCAATGACAATATCAACATAAATAGAATTTATAAGTACAAATTATCTCACAATAACCATCATAAGTTTACTGCACCTGAACTACATAAGAGAAATAGCCACTAAAAGTCATAAATATAGATATAAGTAAAATAGTAGCAACTACAATCTTACTCAAACCTACGCTAGGTTGAACTCTCTTGCTGCTCTCTAATGCTCCTTACTTGTTGTCACGCCCATTACTTTACACCTTGACACGACACTGTGTTGTATCGCACTGCACTGCACACCTTTCTTCTTTGTTAAGCTCTCTATATATAGGTGTAGGTAGCTCAGCTTTCAAGCTATGAATCTGGGCTCTTTTCTCATGAAAATCTTTAGGAGATATTGATGAGATTCTGACTCCATATATAAGCTTGTAGATAACTGTCTAATCTTTCTATATCATTTTGAATCATGTGAATCAAACATCTGAGCTGAAAGATATGCTCCTTGAAAGTTGGAAACATTCTTTAGAACGAATTAGAAAACTGTAGCTTGTCAATGCGCACGTGTCACTTACCACCGTGTGAATGGCTAGTGCCACATCATCTTCTTTTCCTTCCTTTTCTTGTGTGGCACTTGTCAGCTCTTTCCCGCTCGCGATAGTGAACCACTATGCGCGACTCTTGCACTCGGCTGATCACTATCTTCTGCCCGATTTCTTATCCTTGTCCGATTTATGCTCCAAAATTATTCTTTTTAGCATGTTTGCACATTAAGACTTAAAATAAGTCTGAAATATAAAAACTAGCTAAAATCATTAAAAATACTCAAGAACGGCCCAGAATCAGGTGAGTTAAGCATGAATGAGACAATCAAGTTTGGTCTCATTAGCCTTCTCCAAAGAAGTGTGCAACTCCTTCACTTGAGTAACCAAAAGCTATTCATCATAGCTTAATGGCTTAACACCTCCAAGACTTTAGTGAGATTTTCTTTCTGGTGGTGAAAATGTCTTTAATTCGTGTGATTTTAGTATTAACAGCTAGCCTTGATCTTGAAGTCAAGCAGTGGATGTGAAAATGACTTTCTTACATGGTAACCTAGAAGAAGAACTGTACATGGAGCACCTTGAAGGTTTCACAAAGATCGTCTAGGAGAACTATATCTGTTAATTGAAATGGAGCTTATATGGATTAAAACAAGCTCCAATTTGGTGGTATAAGAAGACTGAGCATGTTATGGGTGAGAAAGGGTACCGAAAGATACTTCTAATCATAATTTTGCATGGAAGTTGGTTGAAGATGACTTTATCATCTTTTGTTCTATGTTGATGATATATTGATTATTGGTAAGACTTTTTTCAAATTCAAAAGTTGAAGAAAGATTGAGTAAGTCTTTTACTGTGAAAGACTGGGGATTAGTGAAGATGATACTCAGTATGTAGGTTACTCGTGATATAAGAGCCGAGAAGTTTTGATTATCACAAGAGAAGGATGTTGATAAATTATTTTAGAGGTTTTATAAGGATAAATCTAAAAGTGTGAGCGCTCCTCTGCGTCCGACTTTAAAATTTATAAGACTCAAAGTCTTATTTTTGATAATGACGACATACAACAAATTCAGTATGCATCAATTATGCATTCGCCTCATATAGCTCACTCAGCTGGTATAATTAGTAGATTTCTTTCTTCCCCCTGAAATGAACACTAATATGCATTGAAGTTGATTTTAAAATATCTTCGAGGTATTTCAAACTTATCAATATGCTTTGGAAGTGAAAGTCCCTTTCAAATTCGCTACACATATTCAGATATGACTAGAGATTCGACACGAGAAAATTCAAATTGTAGTACCTGATTTATTTAACTGAGGGTTGTTGCATGGAAATCCAAATTACAAAATGTATCTCTTTGTCAACACTTGAAGTTGAGTTTATGCTGCAGCGAATGTATACAAGGAGTTACTCCGGGTTATAAGATGATGCAAGAACTTAGATTTTGTCAAAAAAGTATGCGTTTCTTTGTGATAGTCAAAGCAAAATCCATCTTTGTTACAACTCTTTTATCCATTCAAGTTTCAAGCACATTGGTATTTGTTATCACTGGTTACATAGTGTCTTCAAAGATGGGTAGTTAGAACTGGAGAATGTTCACACAGATGAGAACAGTGCTTAGACGATGATTAAAATTCTACTAATGGATAAGTTTGAGTACAGTAGAGAGATTGTCAGGATGACACCCGTGTCTGCCTAGTTTTAGCTGTATAATTGTTAAAAAAAGTTAATGAATGAAATTATACATGAAATGTTGAGTGTTAGAATGGGTTTGAGTCTTTGAGGTGTGCTCTAAAATTTCAAATTCAAGTTTTAATGGCATCACATGAAAATATATTAGAACAAGTGAGTGTTATTAACATTATAGTACTTGTTAGACAAGTATTTGTTAGATGGTTTGGAGAGGCTATGACGGTGGCCCGACGGTGGCCTGCCGCCTGCCACGGGCGGATTTTTCTGATGAGGAGTGATTGGTTCTTTTTTTTCATGAGACAAATGATTAATACGAAGCTCAATCTCTTATTCCAAATTTCAGTTTATTAGACAAGTCCAGTCCACCCCTGCTGCTCTGTATTCAGCTGATGAGCAGAAAACAGAGAGCAGAATTGTAAGAAGATTCAGAACAGAATTATCAGTCAAATGAAAATGAGAGAGTGAAGCGCTAAAGCCATGCCGAATCAGCCTCTTGCCAGATCACATGAAATTGGCTCGAGATAGATTAGACAACCTAACACCCATCTGGTCACTACTCATTCTTATTAGTGCAAATTCAGAGTCCATGTATATAGATCAGATTAGACACGTAAAGAAACAGAAACATGTACAATTCCACCATAAATTTGTATCTATACTTCCCCCCACTTTATTATTCTTGACCGAAGAATCTCTCTCACTTTCTTTCCTTCTTTCTCACACACTTGTAGATGCATCTGAGACAATCTCACTGTTGTCGTCGTGGCCGTTTAGTACTTTCGATACTGGGGTCTCCTCCATGTGATCTAAATCGTGCTGCTGGACTACCAGAACCGAAGACACGATTCCGCCGGTTGAGGACGCCAGCATGTCTCCGATGGGCCCGAGTTCCGCATGCTCTGCTGGCCGGTCAGCCAGCTCTGCCACCATTGTCGATGGGAACCTCCCTTTTCCTACTACTACCAGGTCATAGTTCCCGCTTTGCCCTATCGCTACCACTGAGTCCACAACATTGGTAGCATCCTTCTCCGTCATCTCTGCTATTCCACTCCATCTGCTTCGAAACTCGGACACTGCGGCATCATCTTGTTCCTGCCCAAATGAACGTGTGAGTAAGCGAAGCAAATGAAATGGATGAGGTGGGTTTGGGAGTAGAGTTGGGATTTAGGAACGTACCCTCTCCGATTCTCGATTCACGTTGGCCACGGAGAATGAGTAGCTTTCATCGGTAGACTTCTGAGGAGAGGGCCTCAAGATTACTTGCTTCCGGTTTTCGACATCATCTTTACTGCATACAAATCTCACCACAGTCACCTTCACATTCGGGTGGTCAGCCATCATGCCACCCAGTTCCAAGGCCTCCCGATCATCAGGTCCGCCAAAGAAAACAACACACACTCTCTGGGTGGGCACCGGATTGGGCCCTGGTGTCTGCTTCTCGCCGCCGAAACCGCGATCCACCAAAATCCCAACTGAGCATGGGGCATTCTTTAGAACTCTCTGGTTAACTGCTCTCCATCCATGACCCATATTCTCCACCCCCTCTTCTTCCCTCCACTGCTTGTGGAATGGCAAAATGATCATGCTCACCATCTTCTCATCCGCCACATGACAGATATCCTCATGCATGGTGGTCAACGCAGAAATGGCTGTGGTGGGCCTGATTGAGACTTGCCCCAGCTGCCCATAGGCTTGGAAAGCCATGGCCACTCTGTCATGAACCTCACCGCGGCGGTACCGACGGCTGATGAACGGCAAACCATTCTTCCTGAACTTTTGGACCATCATAATGGAGGAGGTACGTTCGGTGAGCTCCACCAGATGCATAACGTAGAGCTTGAGTTTAGCTTTCGTGGTGCTCCTGGTTGACTCAATGAAGCTGATGAGGGAAGGGACATTGCCCGGACCGTGAGCGCAAGCAAGGAGCCGTAGCTCATCCTTGGCGTTGGGGGAGCTCACAGATCCGTCGTTTACATCCCGCAGCTTCCGGCGTTCACGAGGAACATTGTTTCCTCTTCGTGCCGGTTTGTAAACAGCCATGACTGAGGGCGTTGTGATGAAGGTAGTGAATAGCGCCATGAGGACCAGTATGGCAAATGCCTCGTCATTCAGCACCTACAGTTCACAATCTTCCAGTCAACTTGAAACCTTAATTATCATGGGACTCACAAACAGCTTCCAAATCAACAGGGCAAGAATAAAAATAGACGTGCAAGATCTCTCCAGCTGCAAATTGTTTACCCTTGTATTACTGTCATTGCTTGATTATTATTATTATTTTTTTAGTACTATTCAATAGTCAAGTCAGCCTGCTTGCAGTTCGAATTTGCAAGCTGGCCATTGACAGTTATAATAATACTTAGTTTATATAACATACTGAAATCTGTAGAAGCACGTAACCGAATGTATCTGATCTACTTTTGCAGACAAATTAGGTAATACCCGTCCAGTAGCTGCCGGAGCTGCTGGCAAATACGACCATTTTGCAGCAATATATTAATCTAGTACCATCTTAAACCATGTCAGTTAGCATATATTAAATCTCTCTTATTCTAACTCAAGATTTTCCACAAGCCACGTGCTTCTTGCCAATAGACTTGCATTCTACATTATGAGCAAGAAAGTAGTAGAGAAACTCTAAGGAGCAAACCTAAAGAAAATACAAGAAAAGGCAGTAACTTTCTCAATTGGCAATGAGTGGGAGAGTCCAACTCACTAACAACTTTTTAAGATGTCAAATTAGGAATGATACTTCTCAAAGGGAGCCATCATGCACGTATGTTCGAGGAAACACATGCAACAACCAATAGAGTGATTAGAGTAGATAGGGAAATAAATGTACCTTCTTCTCCTTGCCGATGTTGAGCACAATGAGCTCAACCAGCCCTTTGGTGTTCATCAGGAGGCCTAGAGTTAACGATTCCCTCACCGGGATCATGCACATCAGCGCCACAACAAAGGTGCCCAAGATCTTGCCAAAGCAGGCGGTGGAAATGACCAGAACCAACAGGCCCCAGGCCTTCCCCCCTTTGATCTTGGTCACATCGGTCTTCAACCCGCTCGACGCAAAGTAGAGGGGCAGAAGTAGCCCCGTCACGAAATCCTCAATCCTTTCGATCAGCCTGTCAGCGAAATCCCCTCCCTTCGGAATCGTTAGCCCGAACACGAACGCTCCGAATATGGAGTGGATCCCGATCAAATCAGTTATGAATCCAGACACCAGCACGCCGGCAAGCGTGAGGACAATGTAGAACTCATCCATGGAGTCCTGCTCGGGTGAGCACTTGCTAGCCACCCACTTCATGCCAGGCCTGATCACAATCATCATGAACGCCACAAAAGCCACTCCTGATATATGTCAGACAATTAAGCTACAAAATCAAAACAGTACGATGTATAAGAATACATGGGGAGGGGGTGAGTTTGAGTTGGCACCTGCTAGGAGCACCCAGAGGGATACTAGAGGACTCTTGTGAGAGCCACCGTCGCCGTTGCCGGCGAGAGCGACAGCGAGGGCGAGCAATATCCAGGCAGCGACGTCATTAAAAGCGGCGGCGGCCATGGCGGTCTCTCCAATTGAGGTGGTGAGAAGCTTGAGCTCGGCCAAAATACGAGCGAGAACAGGGAAGGCGGTGATGGATAGGGCGACTCCCATGAAGACCAAGTACTGAGCGTAACCGACCTTATCGGCGCCGTCAATGGATTTGCGCAGCACGAAGGCAACGCCGATGCCGCAGACGAAGGGCAGACTGATGCCGGCGGCGGCGATGCTGAAGGCGCGCTTTCCGCTGCGGCGGACGGAGCTGAGATCGAGCTCGAGGCCGACCAGGAAGAGGAAGAAGAGAAGGCCGATGCTGGCCACCGTCTCCAGAATCGGAAGACTCCACTTCGGGAAGAACTTGTGCATGTATTCCGCATTCCGCCCGAACGCCGAGGGACCCAGCAGAATCCCGCCCTTAAAAAAAAACAAAAAAAAACACAGATCAGAATCTCTGAACGAACTGGTTGGTGGGGTGGTGGTGACGGAAGAAGAGCCGAGTTGAGAGACTTACGACGATCTCGGCGATGACTTTGGGCTGGCGGAGGGGCTTGAGGAGGAAAGCGAGGATTCGGCTGAGGACGAGGATGAAGATGGTTTGCACGATGAGGAGAGGGAAGGCGAAGTTGAGAGGATTGTCGCCTTGCAAAGCTCCATTCGATGATGTCTTGATGGACGTTATGTTCACCGCCATCGATCCTTCCTTCCTCTCGCTCTGCACAATGCAGATTCAATGCAGTTGCAGTTGCAGATTCAATGAGAAAAGATGGCTCAATTTATAGCGGGGTCAGCTTCTGATACGTAGCCACTCCGTCTCCTCGGCACACGTGTCCCCCTGTCGACGATGTTTTGTTTTCTTTTACCTCCATAAATTCAGTCTTCCTCCTGATTTGTTTTGTATCATTATCAGTAATTTTAAATATTGGATAAGTTTAGCATTAATCAGATTTTTTTTTTCAACTTACCTATCAGTAATTTTAAATATTGGATAATGGATAAGTTTTAGCATTAATCAGATTTTTTTTTCAACTTACCTATCAATAATTTTAAATATTGGATAATGGACAAGTTTTAGCATTAATCAGATTTTTTTCCAACTTACCCTATCTTTAATTTTAAATATTGGATAATGGATAAATTTTAGCAATCAGATTTGAAATTACGGTTTTATGGAGAAAAATCACGGTTTACGACTACCGTTTTTCTTAAAAAAAATCGCGGTAATAAAATCACCGGTTTGAAACGACGGTTTTCTTGACAAAAAACGCGGTTGACAACTGCGGTTTTCTTCAAATAGGATAGAATCTAAAATATATGAAAAGAGAGAGTAGATTAGATAACAAAATAGGGAAACATGGTAGCTTGAAAAAAATCCATTAATCACTTAGTCTCATTTGGTAGTATGTATTAGAAACGAGATGATATTATTAATATTATCGTGATGCGTTTGACTTATAATAAGAATACATATTAATAATGCATGAGTAAAATTTTACCTTTAGGAACCGTATTATAATACATTCTCAATAAATGGTATTATTTATACGGATATTAATAATACACGTAAATAATACGGTGTACCAAACTAGCTAGAAATCTTTCACCATTGTTAAATTATTAAAACCATATTTAAATAAATTAATACTAAATTACACCTTTTTGTCATCTCTTTCTTAATAAGAAACAATTTTTACTCATTACAATTTCTCTTTTAACTAAGAAACAATTGCCTCAAGAGATGGTGGTCAAGTGGTAAGATGTGTCGCCCGTCATCCGCAAGGTTCCGGCTTCAAATCTCACCTCTATTGTCAAAGAAACAAATTATATTACTTATTATTTCCTCTCATTTTCTTTCTCTCCTTTTAAACATTTTCTCTCCATAAAACAAAAAACTCAAAATTAGAATACCATTTGCCATACCAGTGGCCTCAAATTGACTTGCTAGCAACCTTTCATGTGAAAGAAGAATACAACAAGCATCTTCAAGTAGCAAAAACTGAAGTGGTTAGTTGAATTAAATCAAATTGAGTTTAAAGTTGATTAAAATGATTAAAAAAAGGACAAGCAGACACCTAATATTCTTTTATTTTTTATTCAATTAGCTTAAATGAATTTTATTTTTTATTCAATTAGCTTAAATGAATTTTATTTTTTCAATAATTCAACCTAATTAAATGGCGAAGATGGTTGACATGCATATAATAAAAGGGTGGTGATGAAGGAACCTACGTGTTACCGGATTAGTAATAATATATAAGGGGATTTTGAATAGTCAACCAATTAGGAGTTGGGCGATAATTGAATAAAGAAAAATAAAAGATTAAAGCGTGTTGGCGGATCACGTGATCGGCATGTGCAGCAGACTTTAACAACACGGATAACGAATTTTGATCGTTGATAGATTTGCACGGGGCTTCAATTAATGATGGGGAGGCAAACCTAAGGGAGAGCATCGGTCAGATTAACCGAACTGAATTACTGTTCGGTTAATTGAATCGAATTAACCGAATTTTAGAAGTCTCGATCGATAATCGAATCAAATTATATGGTTAACCGATAATTCGGTTAATTCGGTTATCGGTTAAATATCAAATTAACTGAAATTAACCGAACAAATAATAAATATTTTATAAAATCAATATATTTATAAGTAAAACAACTATTTTTTATTTAATAATTTTATTTTTTGGTTAATTCGGTTAACCGAACTCAAAAATTTCTCTTCAGTTAACCGAACCGAATTAACCAAATTTTGTTCGATTTTTGACCGAATTAACCGATTCACCGAATTAACCGAACCGAATTAATTCGGTTAAGCTAGATCGGTTCGGTGAATCGGTTTTTACCGAACAATGCTCTCCCCTAGGCAAACCCTTAAGGCTGTGTTTGGTTTGTATGGAAAGGAAAGTTTGAGAAAAAACTGAAATGAAATGAAATTTTTGAAGGATTTCATCTAATTTTTCTTTTTTTGTTTCAAAAGAAAAATTGTTAGGAATTCATTTCATTTTTCATGATCCAGAAATTTTTTATGGAAAATATGTAGAAAAATATCAATCTTTCATCACCTCATACATTGAATTTGATAAAATACATTGAATTTGTTCAAAGAGTGGTTATTTATTTGATATATACATTGAATTTGATTGAATTGATTTGTTAAAGATAAAAATCAAATTTTCCATCTAATTTTATTTCCCTCCTATTTTCCATCTAAACCAAATAATGAATTTTACTAATTTTTCTTCAAATTTTCCTTTCCGCCAAATTTTTCCTAAACCAAACACAACCTTAACATAAACGCCATGCAGAAGTAAATATAATTTGACCCACCTAATTAAGTCATCACATTACATTTTGTCATATAATCGAATTTATTTATTCATTTTTATTTATTATTTAACATTTTTAATTCGTATTTAGTATCAATAATTATCTTAAAATATCAAATATTAATCATTTTGTTATCATAATCAATAAAAAATCACATAATATCCAACAAATTTTACTTTTTTGCATCAATTTTAAAAAAGAATTAACAACTTATCCAATAAATTTACTCAATAACTAATATTAATATATTCTTAATTTATTCAATCTATACACGGAGGGCGTAAATATGAGCTCATTATTCATTAAATATGAACATTAGAGCAATTTACATTCCTAATCGACCTTAAACCCACGCACGGATCGGATGGTGCCACTGGGGGACATTGGATACAACACTCCCTCCAAGTTCGATCCAATACTTTTTACTACAGTAAAAAAAATATTTTAATTTTATATTTTTAGTTTAGTTCAAAATTTAGTTTTATTATCATAAATTCAAATATAAATTTTAATTTATATTTCAAATTTAGACATGAAACACTCTTATTGAATTTAATTCATAAACACGTGATGAACATAATCCATTTAAGAATAAGAAAGATTCCTTAAACCGACCTCGCTTGGTTTATTTATGATCTCACTTGTATGGATAAAGCGCCAAACACAATGTTGGCATTTAGGGGATGTAGGAGATATGGAGGTAAAATAAATATTATAAAAATTAAAAAATAAATGTTCAGCTCAAATGTTTGCGATAGTCATTAGAATTGAAAATAGTTTGTTATTGTTGCACGCATGAGAGATATATTTTAAATTGAGTTTTATTCTATTATTTTTATTAGTAATATTTTTTACAGATACATGTATATATTTACATTTTTAAAACAAATTCATTTTTAAACAATAATTATATTTTATATTTTAGAGAATAACTAATTTAAAATATTTCTACTTCTCTTATATGACTTACTCATTTATATTCATCACCCTACAATAAAATCATATATAATCACATTATCAAATATATATAAATATTATTTATATAATTTTTTATTATGTAATCATCTAATTGTGGTATAAGATTATTTAATTGCAGATAATAGTAGTTTATAATTATTGATAATCACAGTGATGACCGAGTGGTTAGGTAATGGTCTGTTATCTATGAGGTCTCGAGTTTAAACTCCACAACTTGTTAGGCGTGTGAATATTTTGTATGTGTTTATTTTATTTTTTTGTCAAAAAAAATGCAATACAATATCAAATTGTCCAATATATGTCTATATTAGATACTGTATATAATTAACTACCAATAAATGAGTAAGATGTCAGCTAAGTAGCTAGTCTCTACGAATTTCACTTGAAATTATTTTTGAAATGGATAAGATGATAAATAGTCAATGAGATTATAAACTACATTACCTGCTCTAGTAATTGAGAAATATTTAAATTAATTATGGGTAATGGGGTTTAGCCTCCATTAATTATAAACACGGTTCTAAAAGACATTCGTGTAGACGGCTAAATGGATTATTAGTCGCTGGACGGTGTCAAAACATTCCGCCTAACGCCTATCCGATTAATTATTCTAAATCTTTTAATCTAAAGAATATATGACTTTAAATATTTATTTTTATAATATTAATTATTAAATATATTATAAATATATATAACTTTGTCTAACCATCTGATTAATTCTTTCGATTAATATCCACCTAACTAACTAGTCGCTAAGCATTATGTCTATCCGTCCATACAACACTAGTCATAAATAAAAGATTATTGAACAAATTTTATGCTTGCGATCAGTTTGTCAAAGCGAGATATATATGTTTGACAATAGATATATATTAAATATTCATCATAATCTATTACCGCGGTTCATAATCTATTACAAAGCTAGATATATATGTCTGCGGTCAGTTTGTCAATTTTTATACTACCAAAATCTGAAGCGTGGTAATAGATATATATTACATATTCATCATAATATATTATCATACTTCAGAGTTGGTATATATTAAATATTAATTATAACATATTATCACGCTTCTAACTATGAAGTGTGGGAATATGTATATCATAAATAATTAAGGTATACCAATTATCACGCTTCTTATTATGAAGCTTGGTAATATGTATATATGTGGAACTGGTCCAGTTTTAGTTATTTTAATTTATGATTTGTGTGACATATATCCATCATCCATGTTATTTTATTAGAATAAATAAAGTTATAATATTTATCTTTATATATAATTTGTTGATGAGATTGTATAAGATTTGACATTAAAATAACTTTATAAATTAATTCCGGTCTTGTGAGGTATTTTTACAGTCAATCACTAATAATTCGAATGTGGAGTTAAATGATTGGAATAACCACCAATCCAAATGTGTACCACTGTCATAAATCATTTTCTATATGTTAATAAATAAATTGAATATAATTGTCCTTTAACAAAAGTATGTTCGATACAATGACTTGTGCAAACACATGTGCTTGATATATTTTTTTAATGAATTAGTTTAAATCATTAAAAAAATCAGATTTTATAGCTGAGGATAATTCTCGCTTTAATCGTTACACATCCTATCTTTACGCCATATAAATATTGATGAAGGAAATTTAATTATTTATGTATCGTTAAAATTATTCTAATAAAATGAAACTTTGTTGTAACAAAAATTTTATTCTAACTATTACTAAAATGAAACTACCAATATAAATACTCCTCATAAGATTAAATTTTTATTTTTTGTAGGAAACACTCATGAAAATTTTTCTCAACAAGCTGTTGTAGTTGTTTTGAAATATATTACTATGTGATGTGTGTAATATAGATTTATTATCATATTAATTTCAATACAAATTGAATACACCGCGTTAGGTTTAATTATCATTCATATTTCTTGCTTTATATATTTATATATTTAGATATAAGAAAAAATTGAAAATCGAATTATTATGGTTAAATCTTTTGGTTTACAATATTAATTGTAACCATCAAGAACATATATTTTGAACAGAAATTGATATGATCAAGTTGTGTATAGTTTTTGAAATTTAATTTTTGT
>NQLW01000011.1:4421189-4534976 GCA_002312845.1 Kalanchoe fedtschenkoi
TATGAATTATTGAAATGCAAGTTTGGGTATTTTTTATTTATATATTAATTAGATATTTTTATTTTATATTTTATTTTATGTAAAGATACATGCATCTTATTTTTCATTTAAGCATATTATTAATAGTTTAGAGAAACTATATTTTTTGAAACTATATATTATTTAAAAAAATTGTCAATGTATTTCTTTTCATGCATAGTGCATGTCATGGTTTACAGGTTTTTGTTGTTGTTGCAATTAATAAAGAATTATTAGTCTATCTTATAACTAAAAATTACAAAAGTAGATAAAAAATTATATTATTTGAGCTTTGACGTGAAATCACCTATTTGATAAGTAGATAAATACTGATATTTTGTAAAAAAAAAATATTTTTGAACTCAAAAGAGGCTCTGAACTAACACCACTTACATAATTTCGGTCTGAACTACCACGATATTCAAAAAGGGTGCGATGAAAAAAAATTGGACTGATTTTCTAAAATAAAATTTATCATTATATTTCTAAACTAATATTATTATAAGACTTATATTTGTGTGCGAAAATTACATTGTTTGGTTATCAAAATAAATAATAATATTTTGCGCATATACAGAAAATGACGGTTTTTCATACTCACTCATCCATAATTCTTAACAAATTTAATAAAACTAATTATATTTAAGAAATCAAACAACTGATCTTCAGCATTATCTAAAATCAGTCTAATTGTTTTTTCATTACACATTTTTAAAAAATCGTGGTAGTTCAGACCTAGTTCATGACTCTTTTTAATTTTTTTTCCTTTAACAGATAAAACCCAAAAGGGACTAAAACAAGTGAGAGTACCCATGAATCATTACTAAAAAAATACGGACATTTAGGCTGTGTTTGGTTTAGGGAAAATATGATGGAAAGAAAAATTTGAGGGAAAATGAGAAGGAATCTTTTGTTTGACTTAGGAAAAATTGGAGATAGAAAACTAAATGGAAAAGTTAGGTGGAAATAGAAAGGAAAATGTGTTTACATTAAAGAATGTTGTACTACTTTCCACAAAAATTTTCTCTTCGAACCAAACAAAGGGAAAATAAGATGAATTTATGAATGATTCATTTTTTCTCAAATTTTTCTTTCCCTCTAACTTTCCACAAACCAAACACAGCCTTAAATAGCAGTTTTTGTTGTCAAAGTATTAATCTTGATGTGTATTTTTATAATAAATTATTAAATATTACTTCATTTATAATAATATAATATCAAATAATCATCAAATTAATTTTTAATTAGTCTCCACCGATTAGTAACCGGATATTGTGTTCATGGCCTAACATTTTATAGAACATTGCTTATTTTAAATAAGAATGTGTCTAGTTGGTAATTATAAAAATAGAATAGTTCAGGTATCAAAATGAGTACGAGGTCAGTGAACTTGTCTGGATTCATACATAAATAGAATACAAATGAAAATTCAACTTGTCGTGAAACATGATTTGTCAACTCTGTTTCTTAATTATCCAACTCTCCTTGTTATTTTTTATTTCTCATAAAAATACTGTTTACTTTTATTTATCATATTAAAATTAATCATTACTTAAAAAATTTATCTTTTCCACAATAATTAAACTCTTTTACTAATACATGTCTCACTTTCTTTCTTCTCAATTTTCTGTTCTCAACCGCGTCCCAACTCCTTCACTCTCTCACGTCTCAACCATTAGTTAAACATTAATTCTTACTCTCATTCTCAATTGAGTATTTATTTTCGTAATTCATCGGTTGATATAGTAATTATTTAAGATTAAATTGAGTAGTTTAAAATATATTAATACTAGCGGTTAAATAAATTTAATATGTAGGTGGTTACGGATATTTTTAAATTTCATTTGAAAAATAAAGTTAATAGATTATTAATGATGAAGAATAATTTTTTATTAATTATAATAATAAATTAATTAATTTTTGTTCGTTTTAAGATGAATAAATAAATTTAGTTAAGTGGCGAGGAGAAAGAGAGATTGTATCCAAATTCAAACTTTGAAAAATGTAGACAAGTACGTAAGAAGAGAAAATAAAAAGGGCGGCCGCAATTAATCTGACCTGACTTTAATTGCATGCGTCAAGTGATCGACTGAAAGTTTTTGATGGATAAGGCAAAGACATGCGAGGGATTTTTGTATTATTTTTTTATTTCTTTTGCGGTGGTCAAGGGCTGTATGCTTCTTCTAACTTGATAGTGACACTCATACTCACTGCGGATCAGTTCAAGCGCACTTTCAGCGTATCTAAACATAAATGCGGTACAAATAGGATTTGAATCCAGGATTTTGGGCTTGTTAAACAACACTCAAGACCACTAAATCAACACCTTAGTAGTCATGTGAGGGATTCGAAACAGTGTCGGAGTTTCCAAATCTATTGTTTGACAGTATCAAAAGATTTGACAAACCCGTACCGTAATATCAAATTGTCTGGCGACCGAATATGATTTCTAGGAAGTTAAACTAACTAATACACACTTATTCTGTTTGTTTATATGTCATTTAAATGAATTTTTTTATTTATTTTTATTAGTCACTTAATATTTTTCAATGTTTATTTAATATCTATAACTACATTAGAAAGTCAAACATTAATGATTTCATCATAATCAATAAAAAACAATTTCACATCAGTAATAATATATCCATTATACCTTTTACACATAATTTTATAAATATACATTAAATTCGTATCTATTAAATTTGTCCAACTATTAGTATTAAATATCATCTTAATCCATTCAAATTAATTTTAAACGATATGTATATCAGGACGGAGGAAGTAAAAGTTAAAAGCAGCTTTATACATGTCGGCAAATTGATCATACGTAATGTTGTATAGAATAATCTAATAATGCGGAGTTAATTTATCTTCAATTTCAGACTTATTTATTAAGCATAAATGGTTCTCTAATATCTACATTATTCACTCATTACTTCACCTACCAGGAATTTAATTTGGAATTAAAAAGAGAATTTACGGTCTCCCGTTAATATCCGGAACATGTTTATGTCAGTTCCAGATTTTCGGAGGAAAAAAAATTAGATGAATAAGATTTATTCTTCCTGAATTGAGTACGAAGGGCTTGATTTTGAGTTTAACACACTTCAAGAGTTAGATGGCCATTTTTTCGTTTTAATATTTTTAGTTGAGATTTTACGGATGAATTTGTGTTATAAAAATTATAAAGTTGGGTGAAATTCTGGGGTAAATTTTTGATTAAATTAAGAATCTAAAAATTAAATTTTGTTAATATGTCTGGAATTATTTTAGATTAAATTTAGGCGAAAGATCAACCGTCCACATACACCAATAACACCAAGAGAAGTTTTGTTTAATAATAAGCTCTCGATTGAAGCTATAACTCGTTTCAAACGATGTTATGATTTACAAATATAATGAAAATACGAAAAGATATGTCTAAAAGATGGTGAACATTACTAACAGATTTTGTAATTTTAAGAAAGGGGAAAAACCTATAAGGGGCCTAAACTATCACCATTTATCTAATTGCGATCAGAACTATCATGATTTTCAAAAAGGGTGCGATGAAAAAAAATTGGACTGATTTTCTAAAATAAAATTTATCATTACATTCCTAAACTAATATTATTATAAGACTTAAATTTGTGTGCAAAAAATACGTCGTTTGGTTATCAAAATAAAGTATATTGTTTTGCGCACATAAAAAAACGATGTCTTTTGATAACCAAACGGCGTAATTTTCACACACAAATCTAAGTCTTATAATAATATTAATTTTGGAATATATTTGTGAATTTTATTTTAGAAAATCAGTCCAATTTTTTTTCATCACATCCTTTTTAGAAATCATGATAATTATGACTGTAATTAGATTAGCTTTTGACTTTTTGAAACGTTCGTACACACTATAAAAATAAAGTAAAATAAAAAGCCGACAAAATGAATCCAAACTCATTCCATAGCAAAAATTAATAATACACCCACATGATCGGCAACTACTATATATACAAATGTGAAACCAAATATCTTAGTGACATTATTAGCCATTGCGTGAACGTGTTGACGTGTCTCTGACCTGGGATTTGTTGATTAATCTCGGATTGGATAATAATGCATGGAAAAAACATTTTCTTAAACACATTATTGATGTTTAATCTTGATTAATTATCAGTTGCTGTTGGCAACTCATTTTAAAAATTAAATTAAAAGCTCATCGATCAAGTGGCGTATCATATAAGGAGATGCATACGTATGTTACCATATAAAGTGCAATGTCGACCAAGAGTATATCCAAATTTGACATGGAATCCATTTACCAATCATAGACTTAGTATTATTTAGCCAATCATTAAATTTGTCAAACGTTATTATTGGACAGGATAATGCTATTCTTGTAACCTAGTTGGCTACTTCTCATATGAAAACGATGATCGTGGTCACTCATAGTATGCACGCAATCGAGACTAAGCAAAGCCATTATCATTTTATTTAGTGCACGTTTGGTATATCGTATTATTTATACGTGTATTATTAATACCTGTATAAATAATATCACATATTGAGGAGGTATTACTAATACGAGTTTCCAAAGATAAATTTTCTATCCCTGCATTATTAATATGTATTCATATTTTGTACCAAACACATCACCATGGTATTAATAATACCATCCCTTTCAATACATGCTACAAACAGGGGCCTAGGGATTTTTTGTTTAGATTTTGAATAGTTTCACTAAAATATGAAATGATGGAAACTAAATTATGAATGGTAATCCATGGAATTTTACTGTGCGTAATTTGACGATGAATAATGAAAACATAATCAAATGAAAGAACGCAATTTCTCCTCTAAATTTCCCTCAACTTCTCATTTTTACCAGAACAATCAAGGAATAATTCATCACTGATTCATGGGTGCACTGAGAGCACTCATATAGATGGATGCTCTCGCTTCAAAATAACCCGTTTTGCGTTGTTTCATTAGACAACTCAATATGAATAATAAAACAAAAGAATTAATAAAAAATATTACTTTATAGAAAAATGAAAAAAATAAATAAATAATTCACAAATTTATATTTTTATATTCATTAAAAATGGCTATATTCATTTGATGAACAATCTGATAAACATATTAGCTCATCTGATGAACATATTATCAAATCTGATGAACATAGGAGCTCATTTGATGAATATAACAGCTCTTCTGATGAATATATTATCAAATCTAATGAATATAGTAGCTAATGAACATATCATCTGATGAACATAGTACCTCATCTGATGAACATAACATCTCATCTAAAAAACATAACAGATGAACATATCGGTTCATCTGATGAACTTATCATCCAGTAAATATATTAGCTAATTTGATGAACATATTATCAAATTTGATGAATATAGCAGCTCATTTGATGAACATTACAGCTCATATGTTAAACACGGTAGAATAAATATCAATAAAAGTAAATAAAGCTCATCTTATGAACAAAACATCTCTTCTGATGAACATATTATCAAAGTATGATGAACATATCATCCAATGAACGTAGCAGCTCAACTGATGAACATAACAGCTCATATGTTGAATATGACAGCTCATCTGATGAAGTCAGTAGAATAAATATTAACAAAACAAAGAAAGCTAATTTGATGAACATATTATTTGATTTGGTAAACATATTATCATATATGATGAACATATCATCTAGTGACATATAATCAAATTTGATGAACATAACAATTTATCTAATAAATATAGCAGCATATCTGATGAACATATAATCTAATAAACATAACCTCTTTTGATGAACATATTATCAAATCTAATAAACTTAACAACTCATCTAATAAACAAATTATATCTAATGAACATAAAAGCTGATTTGATAAACATATCATACGATGAACAATGCAGCTCATCATATGAACATATTATTAAATCTTTAACATAGCAGCTCATCCGATGAACATATTATCTAATGAACAAAATAACTTATTTGATAAATATAACAGCTAATCTAATAAATATAGCAGCTCATTTGATGAACATAACAGCTTATCTGATGAACATATCGGCTCATCTGATGAACATATCGCTATCGGGTCATCTGATGAATATATAATCCAATGGACATATATTTAGATGAACATATTTTCAAATCTAATGAATATAGAAACTCATCTAATAAAGATTACATCTCATATGATGTCATTGTAAAATAAATATAAACAAAAGAAAATGAAGCTTATCTTATGAATAAAACATCTCTTCTAATGAATATATTATCATATCTAATGAACACAATAGCTCATCTGATAAACATAGCAGCTTAGTTAATGAGCATTACAGCTCATATGATGAACATAATAGAATAAATATCAAAAAAAGAAAATAAAGATCATGTGATAAACATAACATCTCTTCTGATGAATATATTATCATATCTAATAAAAATAATACCTCATGATGAAAATATCATGTTATGAACGTACGAGCTTATCTGATGAACATAACAGCTTATATGTTAAACATAACAACTCATCTGATGAACATATCTTCTGATAAATATAATAACTCTTGTGATAAATATGTTGGTATCTGCCCATTAAACCAGTTAATTGACTCGTATTGGTTAAGATTTGACTGTCTCAAATCAATTTATTCTTAATCATGAATCATAATGTCTTACTAGATGTCATTTGTGATTAATGGGCTCTAGCCCATCGCTGAATAAAATAACCTAAAGGGTCGCACACAATTGAGTGTGGGATATTAAATTGAGTGGAAATCAAATAAGTTTGGCCTGAATATGATCCGGTTCAACCCACATCTGAATTGGATAAATAAAATGGGTTAAATCCATGGGTGGTACAATCCATGGATAATACCCTCAGGGTCCGGCTCACGGGTGCAGGCCTGGTAACCTAGCTGATGGGATTGATCCATGGTTCGAAGCCTAGAAGCTCATATCTCATTATAAATAGAAGTCTCGGGTTTCCGTTTTCATCATATGTTACGCTCTCGTTATATGATAATAAGAAACATACATGAGTGAGAGTTAGGGTTTTTCCAATGGAGCTGGTACTCCAGCTAGACGCGGGATCCTACACTTATGTGTGGAAATCGTTAGAGGGGCGTCACTTGTCGCATGACTTAAATGAGACAGTTGAATGAGGTAATCTTGTATAATAGTTTATTTTCAGTATTCATTTTGTTTTAGGGGTTTCTCAATTCAGATCTAGATCCATATCTCGGATCTGGATTGAGAATGATCAAATTAAGAAATAGGTAATCCGTATCTATATCTATATCTGGTAAAAGCCATGAAATTAGTTTTGTGGTATTCCGAATCCCGACTTATGTCGCGGGGTTCGAAAATCTATATTAACATTCATGTGTGTGATTCCCAACAGTGGTATCAGAGCAACTTGCGAAATTGATTCGTAAGTTTGTATATGATAGTGTCATTTTTTTGTGATCAGATCTATAAAAATTGAATGAAACGGGAATAAAAAAAATTGATTTTCATTGTTGAGAACATAATGAAATTGAAATTGATTTTTCAAGAATTTTTGGAAATTATTTTGGATTTATTTCTTGAATTTTTCATTCAGAACGAAACTTGAACTAAAACATGACCAGATTCATTACTAAGTCAACCCGATCCTACCCTGAGTTGACTCAGCAAGTCAACTCGTCCTTCTTCCCCGTGAACACCACCGTTCGCTGTTTTTTCCGCCTCGCTTCGGCTATTATTGTGTGTGTCTCTAGACACAAATGGTTTCAAATGATAAATCAGGTCGTTGCGGTCTCAACGAGATAAATAATGCAACCTGAGATGTGGAGAAGACGGAGAACGGAGGCGACAAAGCGTTGTCGGTCGGTTTTCACATGATGTCCCTATTCACTTCGTTTTGGTTTCATATGCCTCTGTCACTTCATTAAGTGACTTAATTCAAAAAGGAAATAACTTGACAAGTCAAGTGTGAGTGTGTGACTCTTCTGAGGAAGTGTCAACGGTTTTCGAATATGATCTTTTGATTTCGGAATCAATCAATTCGTATCAATGAAGCCCGGAACCAACCGAGGAAATGTTGTTTTGGAGATTTCCGATTGAACAGTGCCTTGGATGGAGGAAAGGTAGCCTCACCGATTTTCATGGAGGATTCTGGCAAGGGTGCCTGCTACTATGCTCTTCCTTAGGATGAATATGAAGTCCGGTTCAATTATTAAATCAGCCCAAACCAAATTGGTCTAGTTCAATAGTTGAACCGAAATTCATTTGAGGGTCGATTTTCTCAGCTTAAATTGAACCTGGTTCAATTAGAAAAGATCTAATTTTTAGGTTGAAATGTCAAACAGAGGATAAAGCAAGGAGATGCAAGCATGAATGGCAATCCAGAGAAGTTTTAAGATCCTAGTTTATTTTCTCTAAAATTAGGAGTCATACTATTTCACATATTTACGTTTCCGCGTGTTAATATGCTTGTGATTGTGAATGCATGCATAGCGTAGGCACAATAAGTAAATTAAGACCCTCTATAATATTAAGCATGAAACTGCCTTTCCAAAATACCAACACTTGTCAAAAATTTAACCGTTAGAAAATGGGACGCTAAACCGTGCATTCTCAACTATCTTTGTGAGGCAAGGTGAACAAAGGTTGCTCGCATTTTTGGTTTGGTTAGCTTAATAAGGTATCACGACGGTCTCGATCATGGGGAATGGGGTTTGGGAATCATGATATTGGATGTCACCCAACCATCAAGAATTGCATATGATGCAATTAGCAATTGCTGCTTACCTATATAGTTAAGTCTTGAGAGAAACGCTAAAGCGGGCTCAAGATTTAATGATACGAGGATCTTGACTTACTATAATTAGAGAGGACCATTTTTTGAAGTATAGTCAGAAAAGTTGTTAAATTGTTAGCAACATTCATGATTTGATAGTAAACATATTTGCATTATTTCCATTGTAGAATTTTTAAAATATCAACTGTTGAATCATCGAACGTTACCCTGCAATCAATCCTGAATATGAGTGTTTTGAGCAAAATATGTTTTTGGGAATGACATCAAAATTTGAGAACGGTTTTCAAAGTAGAGAGTAAAAAATATGTTCTTGACTATCTGATGCCCGAAGTTGTTCGTGCCAGTGTTCTAAAAATTAATCTGGGCGGCCAATTGACCAGCCCTAGGCACCAGGCGGCCTTCTAAAGCTTTGATTTGGCCCTATGCGTTAGAAAATTCAATTAATGGGGTCAAAGGTGATTAATCGGTCTATTGATTGATTTCTTGTGGTGCATTTATGTGTTTTTCTTCTGCGTGAACCGTAGATGAATGGTTCGGAAGGACAAGCGAAACGTTTGAGACAGACGGACATAGGTGAAATTTGCCGAACGAACGGAGGATTTTTTGGGGTAAAATTGAAGCAAAGTTTGGGCAAGATTTGGGATTGAATCCATGTGTGTTTGGGATTAAATCCCTAACTGCGTGTGTTGGGAATCACCACACAAATGTAAATTTAGATTTCTGAATCATGCGGCATAAGCTCAGATCCGGAAAGCCACATAACCAATTTCATGGCTTTTATGATAATCCGGACTACCAGATACAGATTTGGATCCGGGTTACCTATTTCTTACTTTGATCATTCTGAATCCAAATCCGAGCTATAGATCTAGATCTGAATTGACAATTCACAAAAGAAAATGAATACATAAATAAAACAAAAGAATACCATGTTACCTTATTTCGTTGTCTCGATTTCTTCATGCGGCAGGCGACACACCTCTAATGGTATCCACCCACAAGGTGGGATACCTCGTCTAGCTGGAGTACTAGCTCCCTCCGGATAAACCCCGCCCTCACTCACTAGTGTGTTTTCCGTTATTGTATAACGGAAATTGTGATGATCATAAAGTATAAACTAGGCATCTATTTATAGTGAGATCTGGGATTCGTCTCGCGGGCCAAGCCCATCAGTTGGGTTATCGGGTCTACACCCCGTGTGTCAGACCCAGTGGGCATTATCCATGGGTAGTACCCATGGATTAACTCATATGTTTTATCTAAATCAGACGTGGATTGAACCGGATCATATCCGGACCGAATCCTAATCGGTTTCCATTCTACTTTATATCCCATAATTGATTGTATGCGATTCTTTAAGTTTATTCTTATTCAGCCATGGGTTAGAGGCCATTAATCATAAGTGGCCTCTAGTAAGACGTTATGATTCTTGATTAAGAATAAATTTGTTCGAGACAACCAAACCTTTAGTCAATACGAGTCAATTCAACTGGTTTAATGGGCAGACTCTAACAGCGTGGACATAATTTCTTATCCGAGGAGGTGAAATCGAAGCAAGTTTCTTATTTCAGATCCCTAACAGTGTTAGGGATTAAATTGAGAGGCAGCTCCAGTGCGATCCCAAACTTATATCACCATGAAGAGGTTCGGATGCAATGTTGCTTGCCATAGCCAAGGAGACTTCATCTACATCTCTCTTTGTCTGTGTGAAAATAATGGCCTTTTTTCCCTTTAGATAAATTGCTATTAGATTATTGAGGGATGCTATGCTTGGAATTTAATGTAGCTGATGGTACTGCATAGAGCTTAATTATTCAGCCAGTTTCTCATCCCATGACCAACCAGGTCAATTGAATTGTGCCCACAATCACATCAACTCCTCATCAAAGAGCACTTTGCTGTAAAGTGTATGATACTCCTCCATACATAAGTAGTGCTAAGATAAGGTGCAGAGTATTAGAGCCAGGACTAGAACTCTATGAAGACAGCCTAGTCTTCGTTAAAGACTTCATGGACTTTTTTTGGGAATCATCTTCCATAAGCTTTTTATAATTTGAATTCGAAATGACAATGTCTTTCCTGTACCAGTCTTAGCATGAGCAATAAGTTAGTGTCCGTACGCACTGTAAAAGGCGGTATGCTGATTGTGTTCTTGGGTACGGATAGTGTGCTGAACAGCCACAATCTTAGAGTGTTATGTGCTATTGTTTCTGGTGATGATTGTTTTATAGTTGTAAAATTGCAGCTTGGACTGGTTTTGTTGTATTCATTTGTGCTATGTTCATGCCCACTTAAGTATTTCTTATGTTTGTTTTCCACTTTATTGTTAATTTTCATTTATAATATGATGAATTGTTATTTTTCTATAGAATTAAGACTAGGTGCAAGCTGTGCTTAGACATGTTTTAACTTAATTTCATAATGCTATCCTTTGTAATTGATATTAAATATTATATTAATATATAAAGAACCATTTAATCATCCGATTAAATATTTCGATTAATCTTCGTCTAGCCGATTAATTGTTAGGCGCTATGTGCACCGTTTCGGACCGCCTAGCGCTTTTTAGAACATTGGTTTGTGCTCCTAATACTTCTCATAAAGAGAAAAATGCTTATGAGAAGCATAAAGATGATTCAGAGGATGTGACTCATCTCATGAGGGAATCCATGCAATCTGACTTGCAAAAGTAGTTTGAGAACATGGGAGCCTATAAGATGATCATGAACCTAAAAAACCTTTTCATGGGCTGACTTAAGTTAAGAGATTAGACTTAGTTAAATCTACAATAACGAGTCAGTATGAAATTGGTACTCCAATGAGTCCACGTATACTTAATATAATTGAGTACTGGGAGAACGTCAAGAGATTGGATCGTGGCATTCCTGATGACTTGGTCACATATATCAACCTTACCTCTCTTAGCTTAAATTTCTGAAGTTTTGTAGCGGGTTACCATCTGCATGATCTAAGGAAATCACTGCCAGAATAGCATAAGATGCTTGAGATGGAACAGCAAAATATTTAAAAGGACAAGGTATCACAATCCTTAACTGAATCTGAGACACCCTGTCACAAAATGATGGGTAAAGGGATAGCCAAGATTTAGAATCAAGCAAAATCAGGACAATCATCGACTTGGTCCTTCTAATGAGGATGTATGCCATTATTGCTAAGTGGCTAGGCATTGGAAGAGAAACTGCATTCGATATCACGAAGATAAGAAAAGTGAGAAGCGAAGTAGGACTTCCGCTTCAGGTATTCATTTTTTAGACAGTAAATGTTGCTACTCATCCCCTTCCTTTGTATGTGATACCAAATTGAGTTCTCACATTTTAACAAATGTGTTGGAACCGAGAGGAAATATGGAGTTGTGAGCTGGTCCTACGCCTAGAACATTGGAGCAAGAGTTGCTACAATTGCTGAATGTAGCAACAATTCTTATTTTACTGTAATCAGTTTTCGAACTTAATAAATTGCTTCCATGTACTATGAATTTGATTTATGATTTTTGAGGATATGATAAGTTTTCAATTTGATATATATCTTGATGAAAATTCATGAGGTGGCATCCTATTTCATAATAGGCTAATTACGTTCCAAAACTAAACAACCCGAGTTGTTAGCAATGATTACCGAATTATTTTTGACATCCACTTTGTACTAAAAAATAAGGGGTATGTGTACAAAACTCCACATTGATGCAATTTTGAGATCTTTTACTTTTAAGACATTTGATAGACACATATTGTTAATATGGACAAATGATTATTACTCCTCTCACTTAAACAAGTGAGAGACTAAGTAACTTATAAAATCCTTGCATGTTGATGAATGAGATTTATGAAAGTCAGAAATGGTTTATATACTCCTGTACATTTGCTGATAAATGCAACAAAATGGTAATGCATATGATATGACATGTATCATAGTTCTTTGAATGGTTCAAAGAAATACAAAAGGGGAGGTATAACACCCACTAGACAAGAAGATTGAGTCTCTTCAATTTAATTGATGAGTAAAACATCTGAGTCTAGAGTTTTATTGATCATCAAAAGAAGTGTGAAATAGTTTCACAACTCATTCCTTCTAGAACACAACATTTATGACATAGTCTGAGGATGTGTCTGATAGTATAGATCAAACTATATTGGACATAGTCAATTCAAATGATGAATAATGCTAATCTTCAACCAATTTCGTGAGGCATACAAGGAAAAATATTGTGCTCATTAGGAGTCCATCAGTTCTTAACAAAAGGACAGCATATTGAATATATCTTAGAAATGTTCTAAGATTGTCTACATTCAAGATCTGGGGATTCTTGTGAAATGTTCACAAACATAATCCCGAGATGGATAAATACTTCTTTGTGAGAAACCTAAGAAGATTCAAATCAGTTTTTATACTTCCAATAAAAAAATAAAATGTTTGTCATTTACAACAGAGTTTTTAAGGAAGTTTTGACTTCCAAGAAAACTAATGGGAGTGTGTTAATACTCGAAAGAAATTGATAGCCAAAATAAATAATGCACAAAAAGTTGTGACTATTTTTGTGGCGGCACCTCATAGGTCCATAAGAATGAGTTGTAAACACATGATATGTTTAATTAAAACGATTGAACATTGTCATCTATTCCGAATCGAAGACAATGGACCTACGAATCACATGGAAGTGGTTGTGGATCCTAACACCGGAGAATGAGTTTTTGTCATGAAATCTGAAATGAAATATGTGTAGGTCAAAATAAAGTACTGATTTTATTTTACTCTTCCAATGATGTAATAATTCTTAGAAGTAAGTGAATATTTAAATGGCCAACATAATTGAAAATATTTTAACATTTAAGATGCGGTGATATGCTTCGGTTGAGTTCATGTTATTGAATCCAGTGAAACTTATCGCTGTATTTAAATTCATTCGGATTATCCTAGTCGCCATAGTTATATTTTTGAAATATAATGTTTGGATGTAAAGAAAACATTATCTTTAAGAAGAATTTGTAAGAGGATGTGTATGACACAACCTCAAGCTTTTATATCTTCATATTAAACTAGGAGATTAAGTAAGTTTCAGTATTCTAGACTGAAATGAGCACCACAAAGATGAAATTTTTATTTCAGAGAAATAATTAAAGAAATTTGGTTATCACTGAAGAAAAAACGAACCTTATGTTTACATAAGCATTAGTAGAAGCATAATTATTCTATTAAGTATATATGTATGACATATTTATTTATGATTAAAAAAAATATTTCTTAATAAGAGTCAGTGAGTCACAGTAAAAAAACATTTCTTGAACTTAAGAAGTGCTCAAGGATTGTCTTGTTTGGATAAGGCTTGAAAATAGTTATTGTAAATATTACAATAAAGGTAACCTCTCAAACCAAATAGGAAATGACTTCAGTTCATTATCTGAATTCATCTCAAATCCAAAGAATGGAACTACATGGAAATGTTCCAATTATGACAATAATAAGATAATTCTACAACAGATACTGAATACACATCAAGCATGTATTTCAGTGTATTCATATCATAAGTGAAATAGGTTTCCAGATGTGATATGAATGTGCAAAAATTGTCGAATCTCAAATATTGAAGATTTGTTGAACAAAGCTCCTTTAATAATATAAGTAATATTATAAATAACAGATTTAATCACCGTTTTCTTTGAGAATCATTGATAATCCGTTAACTGAACCACATGCTTGTAGGATGTTGGTTTGAGTGGCAGCTTGTTTTATGTTTGGTAGATCATTAATTGAGTTCATATTATGGTTTGAAAATATTTAACTCTTATTTCTTGAATAACAAAGTTGTTTTAAATCATCAAGTATGTGACTTGATTGTAAGACTCTGAAATTCACAAAGCAATGTTGTTCTAAATATGTCCCTAATCGATGATTATTATTTTTGAGATATAATAATCTTTAAAGATTAGATGTTGATTAATTGATGACTCTATTTCATTGGTTATTGGTATTGGATAACAAACTAATAACATGGATACATATTGGGGAATATGTATTGGACAGATTCATTTTGAGATTACTGTAAGGTTTTTACTACTATTAGTAAATCATATAGTTTACGAGTATAGTCTTTAACCTGAGTTGGTCATGTTTTCCAACTTGATGAGTGACATGCTTTGATATCATCAAATTCTACCAGTAAACCCGCTAGTTATGAAGATGATTATTGAGTATGTTATTAATCTTGATGAGAAATATGAATCAATAAGATGGATCTATCACTCTCACATGATGAGAGAAATATATTTGGGCCCCTCGATGTGTTAAGATTGAGAAATGCATGATCGAGCTCAAACATATTGAATGTCCGTCATTTGTTATATCAATCTTACTCAGAGATCGAGTAACGCGAATGAGCCTAATAAGGATAACACTTCGTCCTTCTTTATGTTTATTCAAGATATTGTTGGACAGAGAGATTATTAGTAATTGATTTATGTGCAAGTGGGAGATTGTTGATATATGCCCATTAAACCAGTTAGTTGACTAGTATTGACTAAGATTTGATTGTCTCGAACCAATTTATTCTTAATCAAGAATTATAATGGCCTACTAGAGGCCACTTATGATTAATGGGCTCTAGACCATGGCTGAATAAGAATAAACCTAAAGGATCGCACACGGCTGAGTGTGGGATATTAAGTTGAGTGAAAACCGAATAAGATTCGGTACGGATATGAGTCGATTCAACTCCTGTGTGAATTGGATAAATCAGATGGGTTAAATCTATGTGTACGAGCCATGGATAATAGTCACTGGGTCTCGCCCACGGGCGCAGGCTTGGTAACCTAGTTGACGGGCTTGACCCGCGGGCTTAAGTCAGAAGGCTAGAAGCCCAGATCTCATTATATATAATAACATCAGGCGTCTATTTTCAATGGACGTTATATTATAACGAGAAACACACACGAGTGAGAGTTAGATTTTTTTCAAGAGAGCTTGTATTGTAGCCAGACGTAGTATTGTATGTGGATACCGTTAGAGGTGTGTCATCTACCGCACAACTGAAACGAGACAGCTGAATAAGATAATCTTGTATTAAATTTATTTTTAGTATTCATTGTCTTTTGGGGGTTTCTCAATTCAGATCCAGATCTATATCTCGAATTCGGATTGAGAACAATCAAATTAAGAAATAGATACGCCAGATCCAGATTTATATCGCGTAATTCGGACTGTCGGGAAAGCCATGAAATTGGTTTTGTGGTGTTATGGATCCATGCTTATGCCGCATGATTTGAAAATCCATATTAGCATTTGTGTGAATGATTCCCAAGAGTGGTATCAGAGCAACTTGTGAAATTGATTTGTATAGTTTGTATATGATACAGTTATTTTTCTGTGATTACATCTAGATAAATTAAACGAAACGGAAATGAAAAACAAAATGATTTTTCATTATTTCGTTGTTGAGAACATAATGAAAAAAATTTATTTATTTTGAATTTTTGGAAATTATTTTGAATTAATTTCTGAATTTTTTTATTCAAACGAAGCTTGAACTGAAACATGACCAGATTTATTACTGAGTCAACTCGGTCCGACCAGCGGCTAAGTTAACTCATAAGTTAACTCAGGCTCTATTCCTGAGTTTGGAGGGAAGGGAAAGGGAAGGAGAAGAAAGGGAAGGGAATGAGAGGAGAGGAAATGAGAGGAAAGGGAAGAAGTGAAATGAGTGTTCCTGAGTTTAAGAAAGATTTGGAGGGGATAGAGGAAAAATATAATATAATTACTAAATTACCCTTATGTTTAGATAAATTAAGACACACATAAGGGTAAAATCTCATTTTTAAACATTTTATTTACCCATCCCCTCCCTTCCCCTCCAATTTGGGAGGAAAGGAAATGGGGTTCCTATCCCTCCCTTCCCCCTCCAAATCTCTCCTTAAAAATACTCAGGAACACCCTTTTCCCTTCCCTTCCCTTCCCTGTCCTTTCCTTTCTCTCCTAAAATCAACTCAGGAACACTACCTCAGTGAGTCAACTCATCATTCTTCCCCGTGAACACCATCGTTCATCGATTTTTCCGTCTTGTTTCAACCACTATCGTGTTTATCTTTAAACACAAATGGTATAAAAATGATAGACAAGGTCGTTGCGGTTCAACGAGATAAAAATCACATCTTGAGATGCGAAAAAGATAGAAAACGGAAGCGACAAAGATTTATCGGCCGATTTTCACAGGGTTTTCAGATTTACTTCGTGGCTTCATATTGCCACTGTCACACGTTCTTATTTTCACGTACTGAAGATACATAAGGAATTTATGAAAGAGAGGATTGTAATATCGTATTAAAATATATACATATAAGAATAAAAGCCCAAGTTGTGAAATAAGCCCAAATTAGAATTTCTTTAGGCTTAAGGTTTGAGGGTGTTTATATAAACGTTAAGGGAATGAAAACCACCTTACGCCGTAAAAACAAAAAAAGAAGGAGACCAGTACGAGCTTGCTGGGTTGCTTCGGGCTGTCTTATAGGAAGCAGAGAGGTAAGAAGGTCTCATCTTAACTTATTAATAGGCAGTGGACACGTCAAAATATGGCATGGTGTTGGTTTATGTTTTTTTTACTGTTATCAATTATTTTCCTAAATATGGCGTGTAGAATTGTGATAAAAAGAAAAGAAAACAACCTAAAGAGATGTTTTTTTCGGTGTCAATTGTGAATTTGTTGTGTAGGAGTGTGTCATAAGAATTTATGAGGGTGTCAGATGTCAGGGAAGCTTGATCGAGAGAGGTTTGGCTAGGTTATTGTAGTTTTTTTTTGGTTTGTTTCGATTTATTTTATTTAGTTTATTTTAATGAGGTGTGCAGCTTAGGTATAGGACAGGTTTAGGCTTAGGAAAATTTGTACTCAGGTCCTTTATTTTCTTTTATGTTTTTTTATTTTTTTTATTTTTTTATTTATTTCTTTTATATAAAAAAAATATATAATAGCAATATAATCATCATGGATGAGATTGGGTTGACGGTGACATAAGGATAAATTACCAGTGCAATTTATTATAAAATCATAATTTATTTATGTTATGTAATTATAGGTCGGGAACCAGAGTCGAGTTATCGAACGAATTGATTATATGATTTCAAACTTAGCTTGAGGTGAGTAAATAATTCTTACGTATTTCTTTTCGTACAAATCAAATTTGTGACTGTTAATAATTCATATTGGGTGTAATACGTACATAATATATACCCACGTGGAAAAGTGAAACTATTATATTGAGCATTCATTCATGTACATACACGCTGCATCATGTCTGCGACGTTCTTTTTACGCGAAAACATAACGCGTTCTGTTATATGATTGGTTTTATGATCCGAATCGGCAGTGACGACTCCTTAGCCAAAAAGGGCTTACGTCGCGGTTCATGTCTGTCACGTATTCACGCATGCATTTGACATATGACATTTTAATGTGACATAAGATATACATGTTCAAAATAAATTATAAATAACCCCCTACGTACATAGTAAAAGTACGAACGGTGAGCGAGCCGCACGTGATTTAATAAAATATCAATTAAAATAAAACAATTCCCCCCTCGGCTCGCCAAATACGTAGCGAGTTGTTTACTCATAGAGTGATTCTTTTGACTCACCTCCAATATTTAATTTCTCTTTTCAGATCCGTAGTCGGTCATTACGGTGTTTGGGTAGCAACGAGCGAGCTCTTCGGTACGGTGTCATTCAGTTTACAGTCGTTTTATCAAGTGGAGTCAGCAGCTATTTTCCTTTATTTATTTTAATTACTTCATTATTTGTTAGAGATCGCTCCGATGTACTTGGGCAAGATTTTGGGTTGATTTTGGATAGTTTAAATTTATTGAATTTTATTTTATTTAGACAGTATGTTGAATATTTGACTTTGACTTTTCTTCGTCGATGCTTTTTTGACTAAAAGTCAAAGAACAAGTCAAACGCCATCGTGATCTACATTTTTTGGATCGTGGCAAGGATATAACATTCCTTGCAAGTACATGTGCATCATTTAGGGTTTTCAAATCTACATTCATGCATTATAGTAACTGGTTACAATTAACCAGTAGTTTGGATATCATTAAGTTGTCATCCTTTTATTCGTTCAGTATATCTGGATGGCTAGGAGCGAGTTCATGGAAATCAAAAAATCTTAAACATCCTTTTCAGTGCTCCTTTGGACCATTTTTGAAATAGTCATAATCACCGCTTGCAGAGCAGACGAGGCCTAGTTGAAAAACCTTCTGCTTCCCACTGCCCAGCCAGATGCGGTTGCCCTCAAACTCATCCCAGCTTTTAAGGAATCAAAATTATTCTAAGCCTCATCCCAGTGAAGATCGTCCTAGGAGAGAAAATTCTTATAGTAGTCTCTCCTGCTTGAAATAATGAGTTTGCACTGACCTGGTCCTTGCCAATCTGCAAGATTGAGATGGTCTTTTTGCTTGTGAGCTACCTCTATGGTGGAATTTGAGAGAACTATTTTTTATAACCTCTCCTGCTTCAAATTTGGTTTCTGTAAAAGCTAAAATTAGATTTTTGGCATGTGTCGGAGAATGAAACAAGCACACCAAATAGATTAGGGTTGGCAGTCTGATTATCATCTCTCAATGATCCTCGAATGAAGATCCTCTCCTCTAGAAGACTCTGGAAAGTGCTCCTCAGTCTTGTAATCTTTGTCATTATAGCTTGGCAATCCTCTTTCCCGGTTTTCAATGGAAGATCTACTTACTACAAAAAATTATCAGAAATTATGACCGACCAAATATAGACGACCGCAAATATGATTATTAATAGTGACTTATCTGATGACCGAAAGTAAAAATGATCGCATTTGGCGACAACATTGGTGATTAAGAAATAAAAGATCATAAAGACAACCAAATAAGCCTTTAATAATGTAATATTCATAAGTGAACAAGGAACTATAACATCCTTTATACTCTAATGTTCAAATATTTTCTCAGGTTTACATGCCAGACAACGTCACCAAACTTGAGCTTGGGAGCTTGCTTCCAAGTTATGAGAACATACACCAATTACAATACATCAATATTCTAGGATCTTCCGTTTTGAAAATATACGCTAGTCCGCCATACCTTAGTATACGTATGGAGAAGAACGTGTTTGAGAAATTGTTCAACATAACATCACTATAAGAAATATATTTAACAACGCTTGCATTGGATGATGCTTGTAGAAAATATGACGCTTATTGATAAGAAAACACTGTCTAATGTGTTGGAACCCAAAATTGTGACATTTTTGCTCACTTTTTAGATGACATTTAAAGGTAACAAACATCGTCTAATTCTACAAGGTACAGACGACGCTTAGTATGTGCAAGCGTTGTCGTTTGTTCTATACTTTAGACGGCTCTTGTTACTCATAAGCTCCCTAATGTGTACATTTTAGATGGCGCTTGAAACCTTGACTTACTAAGGTACTTAAATAGACAAAGCTTGTTAAACATCGCCTACTGATCAAAATAAGCAATGTCATGTGTGTAATGTGTAGTAGTGTAATAATAAACTTCAAAAGTTAAAAGAATGACAAAATTAAGTCAAGAAAGGGTATTATGTTAATTTGTAGAAGTCTCAAAATAGAGTTGAATGAAACAAAATAATGCAAAGATGCTCAATTTTTATCTCTCCATTAGAATAAAAATATTCTTGAATCTGTTTGAGGGTGTGATTCTTTGGTGCTTACAATTTCTATTTAAAGAAAAATATCAATGTGACAGCCTTTATTTAGTGAACTATAAGAATCATGGTGTAAGAATAGGTCATGGAGAGAGAGAAAATTAAAGAGAGCGGGAACTCCAACGGGAAGACGACTAGCCTTCAGCAAGCCGCGCAACCTTCGTCGGAGTTGCGCCACCTGACCAGTCGAAATGTAATATTAATGCCGAAAGAGTCCAGAAGAAATCCTACGCAGCTGCAGCACATCGTGAAAAGCCGATTCTTTTCCTGACCATCGACCTTCCTCGTAGACAATCGTTGAACATAGATTGTTGGACTTAATCCTAGAGTAGCCCAATAAGTGGAATATTTCATTGATATTTTCAAGAGGTACAATTTGATATTTTTAAAAAAGATAATCTTCCAATTTAGAAAGATTTAGAATATTTCCTATTGTTAGATATACAATATTTGGAAGTACACAAATATTTTCATTTTCCTAGTTTAATTTTGATGTATAGTATAAATGGGATTATTCTATTTTTAACGAATAACAACAACAATTTCTACTATTCTCTCTGAGTGAAGTGTGAGCTAGTAGTGTTTTGCCACATAAATGCAGTAGTGAGATATCGGTCATGTGCCTAAAATCTGGTACCGGAGCTTCTTGGTTTTATGCCCAAGTACCCTCAATCCAATACAATATCGCTCATTGTTCGTGGAAAAGCCTTGCGGGAAAGCGACGGTGGGACGTTCATGTACTTAGGGGTGAAAAACCGGTTATTAACCGACCAAATTGTTTATTCGGTTAACCGACCGTCAAAAGTATTAACCATTAACCAAACTGAATTTTAGGTTAACCGGATATTCGGTTAATCAAAAATTCATTTTATTTCAATTAATTTAACCGATTAACTGAATTACCAAAAACTTGATTAATTCGATTAAATTAATATTAATATTATATTTAATATTTTTATATTTAATTTTTATTAATATTAATATTTTTATAATTTTATATTTAATATAAATTTTTTTTTATTCGGTTAACCAATAATCTAAGTAACCTTATCCATTAACCGAATCGAATTTCTCGGTTAACCAAATCAAATTTTTTGGTTAACCACGGTTAAAATCTTTCATTAACAGACTTCGGCTAACAGTTTTAACCGAATAATGAACACCCCTACATGTACCCACAAATAATGACAACAAACTGCATCAGTTAGGTGATTTGGGTGCAAGTCATGATGGAAAATCAGGGTATCTGGGAGGCAATCAAGCCGGCGGAAGGTGAGGCAATCGACACGAAGAAGAATAAAAAGACGAGGTCACATCTTTTTCATGCTCTCCCGACATATCTTCTCATGCAAGTGGCAAATAAGAAGACGGCAAATGAGGTCTGGAGTTGCCTCCCGTCATGGAGGCACGATTGCAGACGTTGAAGAGCGACTTCGACGCACTGCGCATGCAAGAGGGGGAGACCCTCAACCAGTATGTCGGCAAGCTCAGTGGCATGTCTATCAGGTATGCCAATTTGAGTGAAACTTTAGATGATATTGTCTTAGTGAAAAAATGTTTGATATTGTGCCTGGTCGCTTTTGAGATCACCGGCATTGAGCAATTCTACGACCTCCAGACTATGCTCTTTGAAAAAACAGTAGATCAGTTGAAGATGTGTGAGGAGCGAATACGGCGAATGACTGGTGGTTCCAATGGCGATGGTCAGCTCCTACTTACTCAGGTCATGGGAGGCACGACAGAAGAAGTAAGGTGGTAACTCCTCGGGTAGAGGCAAGTCATCAGAGAATGGCGGTGGAGGCCAAAGTGACCGTGGTCGTGGCAGAGGTCGAGACCGAGGTGGGCGTGGCAATACACCGAACAAGTATGGCACAGGAGGTGGAGATCGTGATAAGAGTCACATCTAATGTTACATTTATAATCAGATGGGAAATTATGTAAATAAGTGCAAGACACCAAAGAAGGTGGAGGAGGCACATCTCACGCGGGCTGTTGACATCGAACCTACTTTAATGTTTGCTTTGTCTGAGAAAGTAGCATCGGAGCAACAAAAATGGTAGGGCTCCGTCGATCTCAATGAAGAAAAGATATGGTCAGAACTGCACCTTGTGAATAGTAACATCACAACATCAATGAAGATGCGGTACCTTGATAATGGAGCCAGCAACTACATGACCGGCAACAAGATGAAGTTCCATGAACTTGATGAAGGAATCACCGGCAATGTCAAATTTGGTGATGGATCCACGGTGCAAATCATGGGGAAGGGCTCTATTTTCTTTGTTTGCAGTAATGGAGATGAGTGGTTGCTTAAGGAAGTGTACTACCTCCCGAGACTCTGCGCCAACATTGTGAGCCTAGCCCAACTGACCAAGACCGGGCATAAGGTGACAATGGACAATGATGAGTTGGAGGTGTTCCACAACGATTCTCTTCGTCTAATCATGAAGGTGAGACGCACCCCAAATTGGTTCTATCGCATTCGGCTGGAGTTGACAAGCCCAATTTGTCTACTGGCGAGTCTCGAGGATCTAGCATGGTTATGGCACACGCGTTTAGGCCACATTAATTTCAAAGTAATGAAGCAACTGGTTGAAAAAGAGATGGCGGCAAGAGTGTTGCCAATCAGACATCCAAAACAGATGTATCATAGGTGTTTGGTTGTAAAACAAGTGAGGAAGTCGTTCTCTGTGACGACGCAATACCGACCTCAGAAGCCCCTTGAGCTACTTCACGTTGATCTCTGTGGTTTGATCTTGCCATCAACAATGGCAGGTAACAAGTATTTCATGTTGATTGTTGATGATTTTTCTCGGTGGATGTGGGTTCACATCATCAAATCGAAGGATCAGGCCTTTTCCGAGTTTGTAAAGTTCAAAGCCGAGGCTGAGAATGTTTATGGGCACCGCATGAAGACGCTTCGAACTGATCGCAGGGGTGAGTTCTTATCAGCCGAATTTTCCAGGATGTGTGAACAAGAAGTAATCAAGAGGAACTACACTGCCCCATACATACCATAGCAGAATGGTGTGGTTGAGCGCTGAAATAAGACCGTGATGGAGATGGCGAGGTCTCTTCTCAAAAGTATGAATGTACAAGCAAAGTTATGGGGAGAGGCAGTACGGCATGCAGCGTACCTATTAAACCGCTTACCGACGAAGTAAATGGGGGAGCGCACTCCATTCAAGGCTTGGAATGGGAGGAAGTCGCACTTGGGACATCTTTGCGTGTTTAGGTGCATAGCGCACGCCAAGATGTCAGCTCCATATTTGAAAAAACTCAACTATCGGAGCCAACAGATTGTGTACTTCGATGTCGAGGATGGTTGCAAGGCACATCGGTTGTTTGACCCGTGAAGAGGGAAAATTGTTGTCAGTCGCGATGTGATATTCGAGGAGAATATGGAGTGGAGGCGGTATGCAAGCGCAGATAGTGATGAACACATAGACTTTATAGTCGACAAAAATGATCCAACAGCGGACAACTCAATGTCATCTTCTAGGGGATCTACCGGTGAGTCATTGTCCACGACACTGCTAGAACAAGACGTAGTAACTCCATTAAATATTCTTGTGACACTAGAGAGTTCAAATACAAGAGGAGTGGTAACTCGTGCATTAACATCTAAAACACCAACATCTGAACATGTTGATGCACGTGCCACTACAACATCCTTCATTGGATAGTGGCGATACCGATGAGAGGCCTGTTCGATACAGACACATAGATGACATAATGTGAGACGCACAAAGAGTGGAGCTAAACTATGATGACTTGGAGGATGAGGCAATGCTCGTTGAGATAGAGGAGCCAACTTTTTTGTGAGGCTGCAGGCCATCTAGCCTAGGAGGAGGCCATGGCCAAGGAGATAGAGTCTATCGATAAGAACTCAACGTGGACCTTGACGACGTTACCAACCGACCACAAACCCATTGGGCTTAATTGGGTGTACAAGTTGAAGGAGGACTTTAACGGAGAAGTAACCAAGCACAAGGCGAAATTAGTCGCAAAGCTATGTGCAGAGGCAAGGCATTGACTTTGAAGAGGTGTTGGCACCAATGGCAAAGTTTGACCCCGTGCGGATGATCTTTTCCTTGGAAGCAAATCATGCCCGGAAAGTTCATCATCTTGATGTCAATTTAGCATTCCTTAGCGGCAAGCTCAAGGAAGAAGTGTACGTAGCTCAACTGAAAGGATTCACTATGAAGAACAAGGAGTATATGGTTCTCAAACTCAGCAAGGCGCTTTATGGGCTTAGACAGGCACCACGGCTTGGAACACGCGCCTTGATTGAAGCATGAAGAGCCTCATCTTCACAAGATGTGCACAGGAGCAAGAAGTGTACAAAAGAGGAAGGGACCATGTTGGAATCCTTGTAGATGTCTATGTTGATAACCTCATTGTCACTGGTGCTGATCCAACGATGATCAAAGAGTTCAAGCATCAGATGATGACTGAGTTTGAAATGAGTGATCTGGGATTGTTTATCTACTATCTTGGGATTGAGATGGAACATCAGAAAGAGACGTCACTATCAAGGAGACTCATATGCCAAGAAAATGCTAGTTTAATTCAGCTTGACCGAATGCAATCTGGTCAAGATTTCCCTGGAGTCGAAGATACAACTGCACAAGGATGCTGATGGAGAACCCATTGACACTATTATATATCGTCGTCTGATTGATTGTCTCAGGTATTTCCTACATACTACGCCAGATCTCTCATATGTTATCAGGGTGGCGAGCAGATTCATAGAGAGGCCGACTGTGATGCATCAGAAGATAGTTAAGCATATCATGAGGCATCTGAAGAGAACGATGAACTATGGGATAGTGTATCCCAACAAAAGAGGCCCACAGTTGATCACCAGATACTATGACAGTGATATAGCTGGTGGCATGGATGACAGAAGAGCACGGGAGGTATGGCATTCTACATCAATGATAGCTTGGTCTCATGGAATCTGCAGAATCAGAAACGGTTGCATTGTTATCATGCGAGGCTGAGTTCATGGCAGCAACAGTGACGGCATGTCAAGCGATGTGGCTCAGGAGCTTGTTAGGAGAGCTGACTAGACAAGAACCCAAGACGGTGAAGCTGTTGGTTGACAATAAATATGGCATTGCCTTGATGAAGAATCATGTCTTCCAGGGATGCAGCAAGCATATTGACACAAAATCAATTTCATACGTGAGTGTGTCGAAGGAGGATAGATCACAGATTATTACACAGTTTACTTGTTCAGAGGAGTAAATAGCATATATCTTGACAAAGGCGTTGCCGGTGGTGAAGCTGACAACACTTCGACAACTGCTTTGAGTTTCTTGAGCCACAGCATGATTAGGCGTTGCCCAATAAGTGGAATATTCCGTAGATATTTCTAAGAGATACACTTGAATATTTTCAAAAAGATAATCTTCCACTTTAGGAAGATTTAGAATATTTCCTATTGTTAGAGATACAATATTTGGAAGTACACAAATATTTCTATTTTCCTATTTTAGTTTTCATGTACAATATAAATAGGGGTGTTTCTCTTCTCTCTGAGTGAAGTGTGAGTTAGTAGTGTTTTGTCACATATCCCTGGTAGTGAGATATCGGTCATGTGCCTAATAGAGACATTAGATCATCTTTTGTTTTCACTCCGACTGGAATACAGGCGTGCTCATAGCATCTGCATTATCCCTTGTAGCAAAGTTCTCCAATGGATGACCTCATATTATAGTAATGGAAAAGGATTTCAAATCCTTGTAGAAACTGGATGGTCACATGATTGTGAGTGACCTCAACGGAAGACATGTAATGGTGATTCTTTCATCGGAAACAGACGTTATTTCTGCTCTTACTCAGGCACCGAGACGTGTCAGAATTTCTCTATTCAGGTTATTTAGATGGTCGATGGACTTCCATCTCCAACGTGAATCTATTGTTATCACAACATGGGTTAGATTTCATCACCTCAGACTGGACTTCTTCAGTGAAGGTGTTATTATATGCTTATGTCAATCCTTTAAAAGGTTTTTGGACTCAGACAAACATACAAAGATGGTAACACAATCATCTTTCGCTAGGTGTTGTGTGGAAACTGATCTTGCCAAAGCTCTACCTTCAGAATTATGGATTGATCCGGGAGATGACCAAGGATGGTGGCAAGAAGTAGTGTTTGAGGGAAACTTGAAGTTGTTTAGTAAATGCAGACTTCATTGACATACCCTTTTTTAATATAGGAAGACGAGATTCAAATCTTCAACAAATCTTGTAGTGCAATGTGAAAATGTGGTGTAAAACATAGAAACAATTTCCCAAGGAAACTTAAAGCTAATGAGGGAGAATGGATTGAGGCTAACCATAATCTAAACAAAAATCAAAGTCTAAACAACTAGAAGCAAGTAGATAACAATATTGAGGAAAACATGTGTGAAGTAACAAAAGATGATCAATAGGTGGTTATTCTGGAGTAGCCTCTCACCAAACTGAAAAATGTCATTCTTAACTTTTGTTGGATGACACCAAACTAAAGGAGGATAAGGTGGAAAATAAACTCTGGGAAAGATGTAGTTCTTTAGATAACATCTACAGAGAGATCAATGAGTCATAATTAGAATCCATTCACGATGAATTTACACATTCACATTTGATCAGCAAACACAACAGAAATACAAGGGAGAAAAATATTAATAGGAGTAAGCTTATAGATGAAAGGAAAAAGCGGAACATAATTGTCCCTTCAGATCTCCCTCCAGATAGCAATATGACGTCTTATGCACTGAGAAACTCTGTTGTTAAACCTTCAGCTGATTCTCTTATTTCACAAGCCCCACAATTAGGTTGATGTTAATAAAAGGAAGAAAGAGTTAGTTCCAACAAACAGAAGACCATTCATTAGAGCCATCTCCAAAAAAACTCTCCCCTCAGTTTAAAAATGACTTAATAAATCATATGGAATTCAAGAGGTGCTTGCAATCAAGGTATATCATACCTCCTTAAATTTATCATATCTAAATTTACACCATGTTACTTACGCATTTTGGAACCTAAAGCTTCAAAAGCTAAGCTGAACAAATTAAAAACCATGAATATATCTCCTTATTGTATGACTCGGAGGTTAATCACCATATAGCTATCATGTGGTCTTCTGAGGTCAACTTAAGTGGAAGAATCTCATCTTAGAGCAATTAAACCCATCTTTATTGTTTATGATGCATGCTCTAGACATACCAAGAGAAGGATTTGGGACACCTTATTATCTCAAAATCAAATTATTAAGGATTCTTGAATTGTAGGAGGAGATTTTAATGTTATTTTAAGTTGGGAGGAAAGAAAATGAGGCAGATTTGAGGATGATGGCAGCATGATGGAATTTAATTCTTCATTATTCAATCTGGTTTTCATGATATTAAAACTCCATATGGGCTCTGAACCAACAATTAACAAGGATTTACGAGAATGTATAAAAAGTTGGTTTTTGTCAATTTGTAAGCACTTCTTGCTTCCTAGAATCCTATCTGATCATAACCCCGTGTTGATTAGCTTTGATTCTAATCGCCATAGGCATTTATCTTATAAGTTTTAGAGAATTTGGTGTGAGCATGAAACATTCTACCAGTTTTTGAATTAAATGTGGAAGGAGGTTCATCATCTTTTGGGTTTGCATAATCTGACAGCAAAGTTGGTTCATATGAGAAAATGTCTTAAGAAATGGAATATAGATGAATTTGGAAATGTGGATCAGCATTTGGATGAGACTACCTTAAGTAATCAATCACTGGATGATTCACTTGCTCATTATTGGAATGATGAAAATTTTAATAAGTTGCGGGAGGAGAAGAGATCCTTTCAAGTATGGCAATCAACAAAATATACGATGTTGGAGGACAAAGCTCATCTTCACTAGCTCAAAGAGCGGGACAGAAATACTAAAACTTTTCATCAGCCATTAAAGACATCGTTAATATTAACGGGATCAGTCTCGCGATGGAAGACGAAACTATTTGTGAGGTCCTAAAATTATTGGCATGAAGGTTATGGAGCATTTTTATGACTTATTTCGAGGTCACGGACATCTTGAGAAACCGGAGTCGCTGTAAAATGTCCACATCTTAATTTCAGTTGAGGATAACACTTTTCTTACTTAGAAACCAAAAGTGGGGTTGTTTTTGCTCTGAACTCAGTTAATGCCTCTGGTTCGGATGATTTCAGTGGTGCTTTCTAGGAACACTATTGCTCATGATGTTGTTGTTGCAGTTCATTTTAACCGGTAAATTATTTCCGATAAGTTGCTCTAGTTTGGTAGTGAAAAAAAAGTTCAAACTCTCTAACCGCTCTCTAAAACTCAGCCGGCGATGGAGGAGGAGGGCGAGGGCAGGCCCTCCTCCTGGCACATTCTACTGTCTTAATTTCAGGCCCCCGGCCTCCCACCCTTAGGCCTCCGGCCTCCCACACGCAGGCCCTCCCTGCCAGCAATGTCAGGTATGAGCTCGCTCCGCCGCCTTTCGCCCAATCGCCTCAGTCACGGAGGCCTGAATCCTCGTTCGTGGGTGTTCCGGCTGCTGCGCGCTTGGTGCAGGCACCTCTTACTGGTCCTCGTGGCAGTCAGGGCCCCAACCTGTAGCGCCCCACGGCATCTCACCTTCAAAGACCTGCTTCGCCACGCCCCCACCGTTGTCACCAGCACAGCAGCTGGGATGACTCGACTGTGATCTTCAAGCTTTAGATCGGGTCATCCCGCCTCTAGCCGCTGGTGTGACGACCTCGCTACTCGATGGGCGAGACGTCAACTGATCTCCCCGCAGCTTCCCCATTTTCGCCGGTCCCCAACACCCTAGCCCTCATTGCTTGGCTGCCACAGGAGTTCGAAATCTCAGCTGCCAAAGAGCTCGTAAGTCGGCCCTCGCGACGCAAGCTCCTGATTTGATCGGCAACTTTCCTTCTCTGTCACCGGTGGCCACTTACAATCGCATGGTGCGGGTCTCCTCAGGATGACCCGGGCGGTGCCAGATCCCGAAATCTAGCCTAGCCCTCTCCCTCTACAGCTTTGCGCCCGCCTAGATCTCGCCACCTCAGGCTTCTGCCCGACACCATATCTGGCTGCGAGGCTCGAAGCTGCCTCCTGTCATGATCGTTTCAACCCGTTGGTTGTCCCCAGTTAGGTCTGTCGCGCCCCTGGCGCAACTCAACGACCTAGTCGACTTCAGATGCCAACGGATCATTATGCGCAAGTCAGCCAAGCTCACAAAGTCCGCCTGCTCCATTCCTCGCGCCGCCTGCTCTAGCCGATCACCCCGACTCGTGCGCCTCGAGCTGAGTGCCCTGCCTCAAGCAGCTCGTCCGACTGCATCATCCTCTTTTTTTCAGCATGCGCTCCTTTTGCAGGCCAAGGCTCAAGAGGCAGTGTATTAGCTCAGCCCAGTACAATAGCAATGGCTTTTCAGTCAGCAGCTCAATCTATAGATTCTATGAGCCACTCATCATGTAAGCTCCTCGAACCACCTTATTAATGTAGACGTTCTCGGCAATAGGACCACTTAGATCATTTTTCAATGAAAAAGAAAGAAAATGATGTGATTGTGTGAAAGAGTAGGACACGACGGATGGCTAGTGTCACGGTGCATACTCAAGGCATCTCTCCTAGAATCACAGAAGCTATTCACACTACACCTAATAGGGCACCCCTCAGAAATTTCATTGAGAAGACACCTACGCGAGCCATGTAAAGGAATTAAGCTAGACTTACAAAGGGATGGCACCCGGCTTCCAAACCTTACAATGCAAAGGCTCCGAAGAGCTACAAAACATCAAAAAGCCGCATATAATTGACACTCAATCTCGACACTTTCTACACCTTGTATAAGAAGGATCATATTGCCTTATAAGTTGTGAAAATATAATTAACAAATAAGAACTGGAGACGAAATTAAGGTGAACCTATAAGAACAAGATCATTTTTGTGATTCATATACTTCTCAAATCGAATCAAAAAATGGCATCAAGCTTGTATAAAATGAAAATTACATCGAAGTTATGGAAGAGGATCACGTATGAATTGATGTCTGGGATTTGGTAAACTGGTCCGAAAGTGTTACCAAAGTGATGTAATCAATGCAACCGCAATCCAATGTGATCAACTGAAATGGTGTCTAGGATTTCCAACGTAGAATGTAATGCAAATCCATCCCACAATTGCAGTTACAGTCATATAAAAGATTCGACATAAAAACAGATTATCAACTTCAAATCCAAATTGACCATGAAACTCAAAACATCCAAACTGCAAATAACACAGCTACAAACTAAACCCCAAGTTCTGATTTACAGCGACGAGCAACAGAATTAGAATCAGAATCAGCCTCCGAAACCGTAGAGGGTCCTGCCCTGCCTCTTCAGCGCATACACAACGTCCATGGCCGTGACCGTCTTCCTCCTCGCGTGCTCGGTGTAAGTGACCGCATCACGAATCACATTCTCCAGGAAAATCTTGAGCACTCCTCGGGTCTCTTCGTAGATCAGCCCGCTGATGCGCTTCACACCGCCTCTCCTGGCCAGACGCCGGATTGCAGGTTTGGTGATCCCTTGGATGTTGTCGCGGAGGACCTTCCTGTGGCGCTTGGCTCCTCCCTTTCCCAGCCCTTTCCCTCCCTTCCCGCGGCCCGACATTTTTCTCAAAGTAACCACAAGCGGAGATTCAGAAGATTGGGGTGGAAGGTGTCGCTTGAGGCAAACGTGTTTCGGCTATTTATACGCGTAATGTGCTTTCTGAGATGGACTGTAGTCCGTCAGATTAAGTAGTTTATCGACGGCTGACAAACGAGATCCGCGAGAGTGTGTGGTTTTGATTTCCAGCGGTTGATTGAAAGGAATCGGACGGTTTCAAATCCATAGAGTTGAGTGACATGGATATTGGTCTTTTTCGTTTCATTTCATTTGTCATGGGGTGATACAGTCACCGCAAAACTACGTCGCGCTCCCACCGGGGGGGTCTGTTTTTTGAAATTGCAATTTAGATGTGCTCGCCTCGGTTCGTTAATTATTAATAAAGTTCAATTCAACTTATCTTAATATTAATTAATTTAATTTAACTAATAATGACATAAAATTTAAAATAAATGCACCAAATTTAACATCATGGTACAATCGGATTTCATATTTGACAAGAAACCCACTATCTATATTTCGAGTAAAATTGTATCAATGCAGAATTTCAGCACCATCTCTGATACATAGCCGCTTCCAGCTTCAGACTCATCCCCTAATATATCAAAATTGGAAGTCATGGTGCAGTCAATGATAAAGAAGATGGAGACGGATGCAATATGAGGTTTGTAAGTGTATTAAGCACACTATTGACACTTATCTTTCTTTGCACCCGACAGAAGCTCTGTTCTAAACGACAGCCGCCTAGGCGCCCGATTAGTCTCTGAGCGTTTTAAAAACGTCCCGCCTAACGCCCAATTATTTTATATATTTTATTTTTAAAATAATATTAAATTTTATAGGTATAATTTTATAATTAATTATTATATATATTATTAATATATATAACTCCGTCTAACCTTCCGATTAATTCTCGCCTAACCGATTAGTCGCTAGGCGTTACGTCCATCGCCTAGGACCGCCTAGCGCCTTCTAGAACACTCCAGGACTCATACAATATTGTACCTCAGTGTCAGACAGAAGATGCCACTCATATTGATGCAAGGCTAGACAATCTCAATAAATATATTACAGATCGTGACAAGAAATTTGATCTAACACTCGCGAATATGCAACATCAACTCACACACTTAGTCATGGACACAAGAGAAATGAAGAGCGACCAACGAATCAAAATGATAGAAGAATTGCTTTCTCAATTCTGGATTGTACCATTGAGGAGTGGAGTTAGTTTACCGAAAGTCGATACACCAGAAGACGATGAATCTACTGCTTTCAGTCAGAAGCCGCGCTCCACCTCCCGCGCATAAAGGAGCTCAACTGAGCGCACGGCCGAGCATAATCAAAAGGATATGTGTAACCCCCGCGCAGAGGAGGAATCTACACGTGCGTGGTGTCACGAGCTAACCCTGTGACAAGGTTTGGGAGCCTCTTCGCAGCCTCAATGACATTTTCATGATTATTGATTACCATACCTTCAAGAGGTCGGGGTGACGAATTGGATGATTGATTATGAAAATAAAATTCAATAAGAGTCTAACGATATGTGGATCACATAAATTGGATAAGTGGTTGTCCTTAAAGAGTTAGTATGTAAAGAGAGACATTATTGATGTTTCTTCCCGTAGGAGTGAGAAAAGCTTCATTACCTCTTTAAGGAGGAGTGATGCTGAGTTCGGTCACTCCCGGGGTAAGTACTCGGATGCGAACTCTAAGTGAGTCCAACTCATGTGAGACATGAGGGCGGATCTTCGAGGGTCTAGCGAGCCTCGAGGCTAACTATCCGACGATCCTTTAACCCCTTGGATAATGAGCATAAAGGACCACGAGGGATCCTTATATCATACTAGATTTCCCTTAATGAGATATGAGAATCAGAAGAGAATTCAGGAAGGGACTTTTATACTTTAGTCGAGGATGAGACTAGGCGAAACTCCGAGATGGATCTCATGGATGATAAGCTCATATTCCAATCGAGTAACGTTTGACTATTTATAGAGATCCTCTCATGAATCACTTGTTGATGCGTGGTAAGGGATAATCGCATATCTCTCTCAAGACGCGCCATTAAATATACATGGGCATTGAAAAGGCTGACCCTAATCCATGAAGATTTGGGCGCCGCACGGTCTTAAGTATCCCAAAGTGCGTGAAAAGAATAAAGGATACGGGTCATTGCTATAGGACCGTGACACGTGGCATTTGATTCTACGCGCAACTTAGTCTCCCAAATTGATTCAGTAGTAGGGGAACATATTCGTTGTAACTCAAACTCATCTTCTAAATGTGCAAACTTGTTCTACGTTTCATAGCGCATATAGAACTCCTTAAAAGACTGTGTGTGATGTGGAGATGTAAAAATTGTTCCAAAAAATGAAAATTAATATTTCATTAATTGACACAATCCAACAAATCCCAAAATACACGAAGTTTTTGAATAATTTATGCACCTAACGCTGCAAGCTACAAGGAGATGAGAAGGTAAACAATAACGTAATAGTATCAGCTATGCTCAAGGAATAACTCCCGCCTAAAAGCAAGGATCCATGTGTCTTCTCTATGAGGTGCTGCATAAGTGAGACGCTTTTTGAATATTCCATGTTAGATTTAGGAGGATCTATAAATGTTTTGTCATATGTCATCAACAAAAATTTGAATTTATGGCCCTTGGAGAAAGATAATGTAACTATCGTACTTGCAGATCGTTCTAGCGTTTACCCTTTAGGGGTCATTGAGGATGTTTTAGTGCAAGTGGGTGGTCCCGTTTTTTATGCAGATTTCTACGTATTAAAGATGAACAATGAAAAGATGCGTCACATTTCCCCACTTATTATTAGCGTCCATTCATGACTACGACATCAACCAAGGGAGATGTGGGTAGCAATACTTTATCAATGGAATTTAGCGATGAGATCGTACACTTCAACATCTATGAGGCTATGAAATATCATGTGTCAACGAGACTATGTTCTATTGATATCATTGATCATGTAGTTCAGGAGATGTTTGAAGAGCTGACTCAGAATCACGATGAAGATGAGTTTGACAAATTTACATAAATCTCGCCCATCATTTACCATAAATCATATTCACATCCCCACCTGTGTAACACTGCAAATTTATTCATATTTATCCTAATGTCAAAACTCTTTAATCATAAATGACTATAAATAAATTTTATTATCTTAAGAAAACAAATCTTTATCACTATAAATTTATAACTAATATGATGGGCAGATTCTATAGTCAATCTCCTTCCTCCACTCCCGAAGATAACTTGTAAGAACAGAAGGTCTCCCGAGGATAATTTACCACACCAAAAAAATTTGATATCTCAACCGTCTCACATCACAAGAAGGCATAAGAACACGCCTATATAAAGATTACTTAGATAGGTGACCCACCATGCAATGAGGAAGAGTCCATCTACAAACTATATCCATTCCTACATAACTATGACTAAGATTCACCACATAAAATACACTGTCATACGCATAACATTGCTATAGATAAACCTGACACTAAGCAGCTCATAAGCATTGAAATCTATGAAGTTTAAACTCAAGTCCAAATCAATACATACACCAGTGATAAATTAGAACAAACATATCGGTAACTCCTCTTCTTTAAAACAGATCAATTCTGCATCGCCCAGAGTAAATACAGATATGGTGATCATTTAACCTGACATTGCTGGTTAGTACGTGTTAATCTGATTCAAGTTCTTGAGAAGAGCCATAGGTACGGTGGAAATGCATCTATACAACCGGTAACTCAGTAGATGTCAGGAAGGTACTGTCCAGGAATGGAGCTGTTCTCTCGCGCTCGCTGTAAGTGGATCTTCAACGAGTAGTTGGTAAGCTGGTAGCAGCACAACAAGTTAGCCAATGTCAGTCAACAGTCCCATTTGTGATCCTCATCCAATCAGATTTTTTAAGTACTATAACAAGCAGAAGCAACAATTGGCGAAAGAAAGAATATGTGCTATGTCACAAGTACACCGCACGATATGATCAGACAGCAAACAGTCTCTGAGCAGTTGGTTAGGCCGGGGAACCAAGAAATCAGTAGATGCTCTAGGAGAGGAAACATTTGCAATACAGTCGTCAAATATGGATGATTTATTTTATACTAGTATTATAATTATAGGCACATATATTACCTCCATCTTTTGAAGTTGCTCATCGCACTGGCATGCGATATGTTGTAATCTTTGCACCTCATTTGCCTTCTCATCTTGTTCTATTTCACGTTCACGCTGAATGGCCACTGCCCTCTTGAGTATTTGGTTATCTCTCAATAAAATGTGCAAATGGTCTTTCAAAGAAGACAAATCCAACTGCAATAAATAGAAAGATGTGAACCGTGGAAGCGGCGACAAATTGGAAAACACACAAATTGCTTACCCCTTCTGAGACAGTGGAACGGGTTCTTATGCTTATTTCAAAAGCCTCTAATATTCTTGCAACACGCTCTTTAGCATCATGAAGATCAGCGGAGTTGGTCATCTCTCGCACAAATGTGTCAACCCAATTAGACCCATCCACTGCATTTCCGGATCCACTGGGTGCCTCCCCGCAGCGAACTTGTTCCATATGCTGCTGCCCAGAGTAAGAATGACCTGATTTCAACAATGGCAGTCACAACAATATTTCATGCATGTCATTAATCTAAATATAAGTTCCCTTCGTATCCAGACCTGCAATGAAATCGTAGCCGTGGTTCCTTGAAGAGTAAGTTGCCTGCCAATCATTCATACCATTTGAATTCATATCAAGCCAATTTTCAGAATATTGTCACTATTTCAGAAAATAAAAATAATAATGTGAAACTGTGGCTAATCTGGTATCCAACTCCTGCTCTAACCCAACCTAACCAAGCACATGAATGGTGAAGAACAAAAAATCTACAAAATCGAACTCCTACAAATACAAATACCAAGAAGAAGCTGAATCCGATCACAAGCAGATCCTAGGAAGAAGGGTATACTTATTCGAAATTGCACTCTACCTCCCGATCCGACTGCTCAAACACGGAATGCCTTGATCTCTTCGCCGACGCCGACCCAAACATTTCATCGTACCCGGCTCGTTTCCCGTACACTCCCCCTCCTGCAGACATATCTTCACTTACAAAAAACAATAAAAATATAAAAGTGGCGTCCAGCAACCGATCTGATACTCAGCTCCCCGCTGTTTCAAGATTCAAGTGATTGTGTGTGTTAAGCTCTGGAGTTCGACTACCCTCTGATTGTGTGTTAAAAAAAACACAGCTGCGAGGCCTTTTTAGAGCGCAGGCAGCGGCATGTTGACTTCCAGATTTACTGAGGGAGAGTTGGATGGAGGGAGGAAAGGACTGAGGTTGAGCTGTGTTTGTCTGTGTTACTGCTCTCTACTGTTTTATACTTCTATTAACCGAATTTTTTTTATTCATTTTTATTTTTATTTGTCATTCAGTAATTTTTGATTGTATATTTAATATCAACAACTATCTTAAAACATAAAATATTAATTACTTCTTTATCATAATCAATAAAAAAAATCATTCATCACCACTAATAATCTATTAATTTATTTTTTACACGAATTTTTAAAAAATTCATCAATCATCCACTCATTAAATTTATTCAACAGCTAGCATTTACTTCACCTTAATCTATTTAAATTAACCTTAAACGACATATATTAAAGGGCGGAGAGAGTATGTCTTATCGAGACAGACTTAGATGGACCGCGTGGTGGACACGGCCAATGAGAGAGTGTCACGTAACGCGTTGAAAAGCTAACATTACACGTGACAATTTGTTATTGATTGGACACTTTTTTTAACTTTTTTAACTTTTGTTATACTCTCTCATTGACGGTGTCCACGGTCACCTAAGTCTGTCTCATGTCTTATCTTTTCTGCTGTGTCCGTCATCGATTGGACCACTGCGATCGGAGCCGGTGGATCTTACCGAAATGGTAGAATGGGCCGTAGGATGGAACATATTGTTGGGCTTATTTCAAGCCCAGCAACGTCAAAGGAGCAGCACCCTTCTCGTTCTTTTCATTCATACTTACGCTGAGGCGGAGACGAGAAGACGAAGGAAAACAAGACGACGGAGCATCTGGAAATTGAAGAAACCTCAGCGTATGTTTCCTGATCCGAGCGACTTCCGTTCTATCCGTACATCATCTACGTTTAATTTCGTATGTATAATTAATTGTATTGTAACTAGTCTGGGCTTTGTGGATCGTGTCGTCTTCATGCGCTACTCTTTTTTTTATTAGTTCGTGAGTTTATGGATCCGTTGATCTTGTTGTTTTCTTCCGTAAGAAACATCTGACCGCCTGATCCATGTATATATTTTTGTTTTTTTTTTCTGATTTTTTTCCCCTTGATGTGGAAACTGCTGAGATTTTAGATTAAGGTTTCAATTAGCCGCCTTAGGTGAAGGAATTTTACACGCAGGAGTTGGAGTTGCAGAGAACCAATGAACTATGTCGCATTTAGGCTTTGTTTGGTTTAGGGAAAGTTTTATGGAAAGGAAAATTAGGCGGAAAGTTAGAGAAATTCTTTGTTTGGTTTAGATGGAAAATTTTATGGAAAAAAAATTTGATGGAAAATTGTATGGAAAATTTTGATTAATAACAATAGGAAATGACATTTTCCTTTAAACTTTCCATGTTAAACAAACAAGTGGAAACTGAAATGGATTCCATGAAAGATTTGGTTTCCATTCTATTTTCCATCCAATTTTCCTTTCCTTGAAACTTTCCCTATACCAAATACACCCTTAGATTGTGTTTGGTTTAAGGAAAATTTGGAGGAAAGAAAAATTTGATGGAAAATTAGTAAAATTCATTGTTTGGTTTAGATAGAAAATAGGAGGGAAAGAAAATTAGGTGAAAAATTTGATGGAAAATGTAATCTTATCTCTAACAAATCAATCCAATCAAATTCAATGTATCTCAAACAATTAATCAATTTTTAAACAAATTCAATGTATTTCATCAAATGCAATGTATGAAGTGATGAAATGTTGATATTTTTCACATATTTTTTCATAAAACTTTCCATGATCATGGAAAATGAAATGGATTCTAAACAATTTTCCTTGACATTTTCCTAATGAAACCAAACAAGGAAAAATTAGATAGAATCCTCCAAGAATTTCATTTCCTTTCAATTTTCTCTCAAATTTTCCTTTCCACCAAATTTTCTTTAAACCAAACACAGCCTTAAAGTACTGGATTACAAATGTTGTCTTGTATGCTGATTGAACAGTATGGTGGAAATTCTGAGATGGATACAAAAATGTCACAATTAGGAGGACCTTGTTGGTATATTAGTGTGTTGCCCATTTATGATTGCTCTCTGCATAGTCATATCATCATACACTGCAAGTGCTCCCCATTGTGCTGCAGGGTAGTGTCATACTCATTACACATAATATGGCAAGTGGCTGGCTCAGTTTTTCCTCAATTTTCATAAAGCTCTGTTTGATTTAGAGACAATTTGAGGGGAAAGAAAATGAAATTCCCATGGGTTCCATTTGATTTTTTTTCCCTCTTGTTTGGTTAGAAATGGAAAAAGTAAAGTACCAAAACATTCTTTAATTTCAGTAAACTTATCTTCTTTCTTTTTTTCGCACAAATTTTTCCTAAACCAAACATAGAATTCCTTCAATTTTCAATCACATTTTCCTTTCCATCTAATTTTCTCTAAACTAAACGAAAACTGGAGTTATGATGATAATGTGTCATCGTTCACTATGGGTATATATTTAAAACTAAATCCCTACTTGTTGTGTAGGATTTGGAGTTGCCAGAGAAACAACAAATCATGTTACATTTTAAAAACTGGATTCCTAGTGTTGTCTTGTATGTTAATTGAACAATAAGACTTACTTTAGTGTTTATTGTGAGAATTGTTGGACGTAAGGGTAATCCAGATTGCGTACCCCTTTATCTTTGTGTAAACTTTTTTTAAAGAACCCAATGCACCAATAGATTCAATTTTGAGAATTTCTGTAATATCCTTATTTTCTGACGTTGCTGTTTTTGTGTCATGCCGTGCAGATGATTGACGATCAAGATCTAGGTTTCTTTGCCAATTTCCTCGGCATAGGGATCTTCATATTGGTCATTGCGTACCACTTTGTGATGGCTGACCCCAAATATGAGGGCAACTGAAAGATAACAGCTACTGTTAGCATGGCGAGCTATTAAATGATTATCCCATGTAATAGAGAACATCTTAAGCTGACAGTTTCCTAAAATCAGATTGTTTATTAGATGTGGATGAACTTTGTTTTCTGTTCTAACTCTTTGTTTCATCCAACCCAACCATGCTAATCATTTATGCTCACTGGAAATTGCACAATCCTTCTTTCTAGATTCACAATACTTGATTAAACAAACAGAGGTTTTGTATCGTTTTTGAAAATTGTGATAGTCATGGATGAGAGGGGTGGTAGTTTCGGAACCTTGAGGGTGTGTTTGGTTTGGGAAAAATTTGGTGGGAAAAAAAATTTGAAGGAGAGTTAGAAAGATTTCTTTGTTTGGTTTACGGAAAATTTGTAGGAAAAAAAATTATATAAAAAATTAGAGGAAAAGTTATAGTAAAATAGAAGGAGTTTTGAATTTTTTTTTTAATTTTTCATTTGAACCAAACAAAGGAAAATAAAATGGAATCCATTATGAATTTCACTTTCCCTCAAATTTTCTTTTCCATCAATTTTTTTTTAAACCAAACAAACCCGTAGGCTGTGTTTGGTTTAGAGAAAATGGGGTGGAAAAGAAAATTTGGTGGAAATTTTATAAAATTCTATGTTTGGTTTAGATGAAAAATATGATGGAAAAAAAATCAAGTGGAAAATTTGGTGGAAAATGTTATTCTAACTTTTAACCTACTAATATGATACAATCAAGTGCAATGTATAAAATGAATAACTACTTCTTTTATTAGGTTCAATGTATCTTATCAAATTCAATGTATACGAGAAGATTCTTCTATTAAGTTCAATCTATCTGATCAAGTTCAATGTATTCGACAAAGTTGAGTATGCAAAGATGATATAATAATTCCTATGCATTTTTCATGAAACTTTCCATATGATGGAAAATGAAATGGAATCATTAATATTTTCCTTAACACTTTTCATGACAAACCAAAAAAAAAAGTAAAATTACATCTTTCACCGAATGTTTCTTTTTACCAAATTTTCCTTAAACCAAACACAGCCTTAGGGATTTTTCCGACTGATTTTTTTTTGGTTCGACAGAAAAATAGTTCAGTTGCTCTGGTATTGTGAATCTGGATGCTAAAAGCTGTGTTGCATCTAACTAATCAACTCTAATACTTTGTGGGATCCTCCGTAAATAAAGAATACTTAAGGGGTTATCTTGCGTTTGAAATATAATCTCAAGGAACCATTCTAATTTTCTAGTAATCTCCAATTCCGGAGGCAATCTCATCCGTCCATTAGCAACACAACGGACGGCCACCATCTCCCCTGCTTCCTTTCTCGAACTCTCTAGAACAAAATATCATTCCCTATATATACTCAGCGCCTCGCGCTTCCATTCTCCACATCATCGTCTGACAAAAAGCCCTAGCTTTCAGCAATAATCTCGAATCAATTTCAAAGCCCTCTTTCTGAATAACCTCAATCAATCATGTCAGGCAAAGGCGAGGGTCCGGCGATCGGAATCGATCTCGGAACAACCTACTCATGCGTCGGAGTGTGGCAGCATGATCGCGTCGAGATCATTGCCAATGATCAGGGAAACAGGACGACCCCGTCGTACGTCGCGTTTACCGATTCCGAGAGGCTGATAGGCGATGCCGCAAAGAATCAGGTCGCCATGAATCCAATCAACACCGTGTTCGGTAAGTTGATTTCTCGGAAAACCTACTTACGTTATGTGTTGTGTATATATACATATTCTTTTCTGATATAGATCTGTCTTAGTTTGTTGATTCGCCCGTCGCATACGTCGCTGCTGCAAAGCGAAGTTTTGGTTTGGTTTGCCCACTCTTGTAGCTCGGAGTGATTATTTCTAGGGGAAAACCAAAAGGGCCTCCACTATCATTGTTTATTCAATTGCGGTAACTAACCTAAATGGTGGGATGAAAAAAAAATTTTCTAAAATAAAATTCACTATTACATTCCAAATCTAATATTATTTTAAAATTTAAATTTATGTGTTAAAATTATGTTTAGTTATTTATGTGCGCAAAATGATATAATTTATTTTTATAATCAAATGAAGTAATTTTCACACAAAAATCTAAGTGTCTAAGAATATAATGATAAATTTTATTTTAGAAAATCAGTTTAATTTTTTTTTTTCATGACAATTTTTTTGAAAATCATGATAATTCTGCCGCAATTAGATAAGTGATAGTTTAGGCCCTTGATTTTATCCTTTATTTTTAACGTGTTTGGTTGATAATGTCTCCTTGTGTTGCATGCTTTTAATAATATGGGATCCATTCTTGTAGCAGACGAGGTAAGTCGTGGTTACGTGAGATTTCAAACTTAACTGTTCCACTCTCTGATGTTGAATTGAACTAACTGCAAAAGAGAGGCATCAGCACCACCAAGTTCTTGCAAGTCATGTGGAGATATAAGTGTAATGTACAGTGGTCTATATTTCTTTTTTAGTTAGGTTGTGGAAGGGGGCCGGGTGCTGTGAGTAGAGGATGAGAATGTCTGAAGTTAAATTATAATATGTGGTGCTTGAACTCTAGTAAAAAGTTTTGCTGAAACTATTGGCAGATGCGAAGAGACTGATTGGTAGGAGAGTGAGCGATCCTTCAGTCCAGAGTGACATGAAGCTGTGGCCTTTTAAGATCATTGCTGGGCCTGGAGACAAACCCATGATTGTGGTCGCCTATAAGGGTGAGGATAAGCAGTTTGCTGCTGAAGAGATTTCTTCTATGGTTTTGACTAAGATGCGCGAGATTTCTGAGGCCTACCTAGGCTCCACTGTCAAGAATGCAGTTGTTACAGTGCCTGCGTACTTCAATGATTCTCAGCGCCAGGCCACAAAAGATGCCGGTGTCATTGCCGGGCTTAATGTACTGAGAATCATCAACGAGCCAACAGCAGCTGCTATAGCTTATGGTCTTGACAAGAAGGCCACAAGTGTTGGGGAGAAGAACGTCCTCATATTTGATCTGGGAGGCGGTACTTTTGATGTCTCTCTCCTCACAATTGAGGAGGGTATCTTTGAAGTGAAGGCCACCGCTGGTGACACTCACCTCGGAGGTGAGGATTTTGATAACAGAATGGTGAACCACTTTGTTCAGGAATTCAAGAGAAAACACAAGAAGGATATCACTGGCAACCCCAGGGCTCTTAGGAGGCTGAGGACAGCTTGTGAAAGAGCAAAGAGGACTCTCTCGTCAACTGCACAAACCACAATTGAAATTGATTCTCTATATGAAGGTGTGGATTTCTACTCTACCATTACCCGTGCCAGGTTTGAGGAATTGAACATGGACCTGTTCAGAAAATGCATGGAGCCAGTTGAGAAGTGTTTAAGAGATGCAAAGATGGATAAGAGCAATGTCCATGATGTTGTCTTGGTTGGTGGGTCGACTAGAATCCCCAAGGTTCAGCAGCTGTTGCAGGATTTCTTCAATGGTAAAGAGTTATGCAAGAGTATTAATCCTGATGAAGCTGTTGCCTATGGAGCAGCAGTGCAAGCTGCCATATTGAGTGGTGAGGGCAATGAGAAGGTGCAGGACCTTCTTTTATTGGACGTGACACCATTGTCACTTGGTCTGGAAACTGCTGGAGGAGTTATGACTGTCTTGATACCTAGGAACACCACCATCCCTACGAAGAAGGAGCAAGTGTTTTCTACTTACTCTGACAACCAGCCGGGAGTGTTGATCCAGGTATATGAAGGTGAAAGAACAAGAACACGGGACAACAACCTGCTTGGCAAGTTCGAGCTCTCTGGCATTCCACCTGCGCCCAGGGGTGTGCCACAGATCACAGTTTGCTTTGACATTGATGCCAACGGTATCTTGAATGTGTCTGCTGAGGATAAGACCACGGGACAGAAGAATAAGATCACCATTACAAATGATAAGGGAAGACTCTCCAAGGAAGAAATTGAGAAGATGGTGCACGAGGCGGAAAAGTACAAATCTGAAGATGAAGAGCACAAGAAGAAAGTAGAGGCAAAGAACGCCTTAGAGAACTATGCCTACAACATGAGGAATACTATAAAAGATGAGAAGATCGGTGAGAAGTTGCCGGCAGCTGATAAGAAGAAGATAGAAGATGCTATTGACCAAGCTATCCAGTGGTTGGATGCGAACCAGTTGGCTGAAGCGGATGAATTTGAGGACAAGATGAAGGAACTTGAGGGTATCTGCAACCCCATCATTGCCAAAATGTACCAGGGAGCTGGCGGTGTGCCAGGCGGCATGGACGAGGAGGACACAACTCCATCTGCCGGGGCTGGAGGTGCAGGCCCCAAGATTGAGGAAGTGGACTGAGTCCGAAACAATCAATTTGACATTACGAAATTGATTGAAAGACGTTTTTATCCATTCATGTTTTGTTTCGCTCCTTTTACCCTCAGTGTTTCCCATTTTGGAGACCTTGGTTGTTGGCGCATTTTGCGTATTAGTTAATAATATCTCGGTATTTTTTTTTAACTTTTTTTCTTTGTTGAGTTTTTTTTTCTCTTTCATATTTCTAGATGGTTTCTTTCTTGTATGTATTCTATTAAGAAGTAAGGTCCTTGACACACAAGAAATTTCAGCGTAATGGCAAAATCCTCCATCTACCCTAGCTACAAATTCTTTCATTATTTCTCAAGCTCTATTCACCATCGGGATAACACCCATGACTTAGACGATGACACATGTTGGGATTCAAGACAACATTCTCCAAAAATGATGAACAAGTTTTGTTTTGTTTTCTTTTTATTGTGGGATTATGATTTCTTAACTGATTTTTCAAGTAGCTTGTCAAGCACCCAACAATTGGTTGTAGAGCTCTGAGTAGATTTGTTGTTTTTATTTATTTTTGTCTAGTTCATTGCGCTTATAATCAACTTTCGCCCATTACATGTTCAAATAAATGCTTACATGAATTTTTCTTATGTTTTAAGGAGTTATAATCTCCCCCATCTATATAACATGGACTCTCTGCTTCTCATTGTTTAACCAAACATACTTACAGAGATGGTTTTTAAATTTTTACTGGTTAATGTGTAGTTGTGGAATCGACACAGTTACAAACTTAAAAGGGAGAAAATTTATTTTTCTCCCTGTTTTCATTTTTTTTTTAAATTTGAAGTAGTATTAAGGGAGAACTAAAAATGGATCTAAAATATCATTTTAAAAAATTATAGTACAAACAACCTGAATTATTGAAAATAGTGAAAAAAATAGGAACGATTTTGTTAAATAAAATTTATATTTACACTTCTAAACTAATATTACTATAAAACTTAAATCTACGTGCTCAAATTATACGATATCATTTTGTTCACATGAGCAAAATGACATACTTTAACACTCAATCGACTCTAATCATACAAAAACAACTCATATGTTTGACTATCAGGAAATTCGAACTCTGGTCATGAAAATTGTCAGGATTCATCCATCACCCTTTTTATCACCAGACCACACCCCTGATGTCAAGATCAATTTTATTTAAAAAATTAATTATAATTAATCTGACATCCGAATTAATACTCAAATTTTTTGTTGTTGACAATTATGATAGTCCAAACCTCAAATTGGGAAGTTGATCTAGTTGAAGTTGATCATCACGTATTCAACCAGCTCCTGACTCAGCTTAATCTCAAATCAATAATAGATACACAATACACTTGCTTTATTTTCTCTCCTCTAACTGTGTTCATCTTCCAGTCATCCTGATGATTTAAGAAACTCATGCCTCACCCATCAACCCAAACTGATTTTGATCAGCTCAAAGGCCTCCTCATCTCATGATTCTGATCAGCTCAAAGGCCTCCTCATCTCATGATTTTGATCAGCTCAAAGACCAGCTTGAATTTACTGTCAGAAAACCCCACATGAACGAGATGGGGCAGAATGGGTGATGAAGATCACTCTAGTTTCTTGCAAGTGACATACCAGGGCAGTCAATGATCAAGCCGGTTTCAGCTTCATTGAACAGCAAATTCACACCACTGGCCTCTCATCACACCCGAATGAGTATAAAGTAAAAACTACTCTTCAATCTGATTATAAACACGAGTGCAATTGCACCTAATTCTTCACGAATTCGCAATCTAGGAAGCATAAAAGGAACGTCAAAAAGAAAAAGAAAAGCACGTATGGAAAGCTTTGCCATGCCAATACCATAACCTACAAATCCAACCACCCCAACTTCGACAAAATACACCATCGGTAAAAACAAATAAAATACATTTAGATAATACATGCAAAAAGTTTATTAACACATTTTTTTCACAATTTTCTTCTGAAAATAAAGTTTTTTTTTTGTAAATCCATACTGATTTTTTTTGTAATTTTACTTTTTTAAGGAATTCACGCAAATTAATATAACTAACCATATTTCTGTCACAAAGTAATCGATGAAACATTTTTTATTTCGAGTCACATCTCTTCTCCAATTGAATTGCACCTTCCATTCTTAAGGCTTCGAACAAAGGGGTTAGTGGATATAGGGTGACACTATATATAAAATATAAGAGGGATTGTCAAAATAACATTATTTTATATTTTTTTTCGTTTTAATATTTTACGATGTTTAAGACATAATTCTAAATACCCTAAAACTTTTAAATCATAAAAAAACAAAATCCTAAATCCTAAAATCTAAAAACCCTAAATCAAATGTCTATAAACCCTAAAACCCCATAAAATCATAAAACCCTAAAAATATGAAAATTCTAGAACTGTGAAACCCTAAAACTAAAACACTCTTACATGTTAGAATTTTAAAACCCCCTAAAACGTAGAAGAAGAAAAAAAACAAAATTATGTATTTTTATCCGATCCCTTATTTAACTTATTTAAGATGACACCTCATATCTCATTTCTGCTCGAACAAATTGCTAGGTGAGGAAGTCTTACGGCCACAGTTTGACGCGCTCCTATGTGGTTTTTAAGAGAGACATTAGTTAAATTAAATTTTATATCCTAATGGATTGTTTAAGCCCCGGCCCAGAGTTTTTGGGCAAGTTAAATCAAAATCCGTATCCTATATATATTAAATGTCAAACACATTGTGAAACTCAAAAAATAATAATGTAACCGTTCAGATAAGTGGGAGAATCGAACTATATTTATATGCTAGTTTGATGAGCTTATTGAACGGCCAGTTAACTATAAATGAGAGAGTCAAACAATATTTATAGATAAATTTGGTAAATGGCAAAGTCTAAACTATTTAACTAAACAAAAAGCTAAGTGAATAACCACTGAACTCATATTAAAGCCATAATGAGCACACAATAAACAAAGTCTACCTGGCAGAACTGTCCCCGTCATTGTCTTTGCTTAGCATATGCTGGGACTCGCCACTGAAGCACTTGAACTTCAAGTATTTTTGGTGATCTCTTTTCTTCTTTGATCACTCAGCACTAGAACGAGTAAATACAACTATAAGAAAGAAAAGAAACCCTTCATTTCCTTTCCTGCAAAAAGCATCATACAACTAATCTTCGACTTTTTTAGTGCCCACCACCTTCAATAATTCACAGGATTCCCCTATCTATCCATCATTGTACCTCTCCACAACCTACATGATTCAAATCATCTCAAACATTCATATGAGCATGAAATGAGAGCCACAAACTCAATCACGACAATGATGAAATGAGTAAATATAGCATTCTGAAACCTTGTTTTCCAGACTAAGAACATAAGCCTAAACACATAGAGCCTTTCTGGGAGCACAAATACATATCTTCCTTACATTATCAATTTTGGTAACCAGGTGAAGAAACTCCAATAGTACTGACTAAAGCCAATTCATAACAATAGTTCCTACAAACAAAAACAGAACAAGAAGGAAAAAGGAACCGAAATATCCTCACTACTTGGGTAATAGAATGACCTCTTCAGGTAAGCATCAGATCGTTGCCTCCAAGGTGAGGTCGGAGGCAGACACGAACCTCGTGCTCCTCGGGTCCAATACTCAGCTTTGGCACCATAATTTCGAGCATGGATCCCGGTCCATCGTAATAAGCCTCAATGTTGGCATCCTCAGGGATGCGGGTGGAGAGAGGAATTTCTCGTATGAACTCTCCTGGAGGGCAGTGCTCCATGGAAGGATCTGAGAGCTTGAAAATCCTGTTGTGTCTCTTGATGCTGGGCATGCGGGATGTGCTCACACAGCACACTTTTATGATGCCTTGTGTCAGAGTGTTCCTCCAGGAGACTTTGACCCGTTGGAGGTCCACAAATGGCAAGCTGATGATGATCAGGTAACCTGCTTCATCTTCATATATGGTTTTGGCTGCTGTGACAGGCCCACAGACATTCCTCATAACCCCTGAGAACTCATTTGACCAGTGTTGTTCATTTGGGTAGATGACCAGTTCTGGAATATGATCTGTTGGAGGATTGACAGTTAAGCAACAGTCATCTTCGCTTCCATGCTGGAAAAAGTCTTTCCTCTTTCTCCCAGGAGGGGAGTCATCCGCCACATCCCCGTTGCTGTGATTAGATGACTGAGTAGTAGCCAAATTCAGTCCTGAACCATTAAGCAATTTCTTTGATTGAGAATTTGGGTTGCTCTTCAATGCGGGTGGATGCCTTTCAATCTCAAAGTCAGTGTTGGGAAGATTCCTCCACGACCCGAAATCACTGGCCTCAAGCGGGATAGAGAAATTGAAATCTCTTCCAGTCAATTCCACCCACCTTTTTTTATCCTCTTCATCGAGATCCTTCAGATTGGGATGCGAAACAATCTCAATACCGTGCACACATTGCGGATTTGACAGCCCTCTATAATGCTTTCTCTGCATCCTATGCGATCGTGCAAATCCCTTATCAATGCTGTAAGGAAACAGGCGCTCACCTTGACGTGAATGTCCATTCATGAAGCTCCGCAGCTGCATCTTACCCAGTGCATTTTCAGGCCTGTCCTTAAATACCCACATGTACATATTCTCCATATCATGCTGTACCATAAAAACATCAAGCTTAAGATCCGATTTATCATACCCGGAGACCCCATTGCTGTCCCTAACAAGCTTCGCCTTTGATTTCTCATTCAAAGTAGGCTTGAAATAGAAAGTAAAGAAAAACCAAGCACCCCAAATGCTGTCTACCCTCTTCGCGCACTTTCTTCCAACCTTAGGAACGCTGATGAAATTTTCAGCCTCAAATACATGGGAGCCAAGGGTAACATCCAAGACATCACAGTGATCGGAATTCCATGACTGGGGAGGCGGGCTGCGCTCCGCTGACGGTGGCAAATTTATGTCAGGCGGGCGAGAGATCAAGATCTGTGCATTCATTTCCAAATCCAATTCATCATGTGAGGAAGCACTTGAGTCCATTGACAAGAGGGTGGAGGGGCCATGATTCTCCATTAACATTGTGGCAAGATTTGAATCAACCATTTCAATTACTTCCAATTTCACTATCTTCCTCCTCAAAGTAAAGAAAATCAAAACAAATCCTCACCTCTGAAGATCTACATCCACCATCACCAACACCAGACCTATCCTCAGTTTCAGGTTAGTCACATCATGGGGTTTCCCAATCACTGAAAACCCATCCAGGGACACAGGAAAGGAAGGATCAAAACCTAACAACAATCGATCCCCGTATCTCTCTCGAATCTCCAGAAGAGAAGAGATTCCAAGATGCTGCTAAAGGAACACAATATCCAACCCCAGACCTTGGAATCCACCAAACACGGCCGGAAAACAAAGTATCAAACACACCAAATCCATCACACACTAACACACCCAGCTCCTACAGAATCTTTCTGATCCTAAAAAGAGAAGCCCAGATTAAAGCGGATCTTCAAGGAGTACCTTTTGAAAAGAAAAAGGGCTTGTGGGAAGGACAGGACGAAGCTCATCTGAACAACCATTGATTCCTCGCTACATCTACAGCTACACTTGTTGTGTAAACAAAATGAGGTTGCTGCTGCGGTTGTTGTTGTTGTTGTCGTTGCTATGTGGTATATTTTTGTGATACGCCATATAGGCAGTATCAAATATAAGAAGCAGAAGGCGTCGGAGGAGAAAGGGAGAGAGACGTGTGGGTTGTGCCTTTGCCTAGTTGAAGCCTGAACCAGCTAAACCCTTCCCCTGGTTGAAAACGGCGACGTTTCATGACGTCGTTGCTTTTCTTCTCTCTTGTTGTTGGGTGTGAACTGTGAATTTATTTATATATTTATATAAATATTATCTTTACGGGGTCAAGTTGAAGAAGTTGATGAGATGAGATGGGGCGAAGATTCGATCTGTTTTTGACTTTACTTATCAAGTGAGATGGAGTTGAAGATGATCATGAGTTGTTTTGGACATGTGACTTCTGTTGTGTTTCTAGGGTCGGTCATGTTTCGGAGAGGGAGATAAGATGATGAGATAAGGCACCTCCCTTATGTAGTTGTCTAACCTCAACTGCCTTCTTTCATGTTTCATTTTCCTCCATTATAAGAGTAGACACATACTTTCTTCGTCCTCTAATACATGTCGTTTAAGATTAATTTGAATAGATTAAGGAGAAATAAATATTAATGGTTGAATAAATTTAATGAGTGAATGATTGATATTTTTTCTAAATATTCACGCAAAAAGTAAAATTGGTAGATTATTACTGGTGATAAATGATTTTTTTTATCATGATAAAGAAGTGATTAATGTTTAACATTTTAAGATAGTTGTTCATATTAAATACACATTGAAAATTATTAAGTGACAAGTAAAAGTGAATAAAAAAACTAGGTTAAGTGACATGTAAAAGAGGACAGGGGGAGTATATGTATTGTCAAGGACAAATGAATTTTTTTAAGGAAATAAAAATTGAATAAAGACATATGGTTTTTTTATATTTTATTTCAATTTAGTTAGGATCAATTTACGACAAAAACCATGTAATTGAACTGAAATATTAATTTTTATTTTTGTCCGAGTTGAAAATTTGAAATAAATAAAATCAATTTGGTTTAAAGTAATTTAAGATGGTCAATCATTCAGTTGTCATACCGAACCAACTATTATGATTACAACAATTCGATTGTCGGTTTTGGTAATTTACTATTTGCAAAACCGGAAACCTGAATTAAATTAATAGTAAAATTTATATGAATATGTATATATTTTATATCATTTAATATATATTTTCAATTGAATCTAATTATATAGTATTTTACAATTGATTTAATAACAGACAATAAAGAGAGTTAAAAATTATTTATATATTTATCATAGATTCATATGATATTAACTATGGACTATATGGAAAGAAATTACAATAATTCAATTTTTTTGGTTTGAACCACACCTAATCAAGATAAATTGATTCGGTGCACAATCGAAATCATTGTAGAATTGTTCGATTTTCGGTTTTTGAGAACATAAACCTAAAAGATTATTTATTTTTTATTTGTCTCAATATTTAACTGAACTGATGAGCAACCGAACTTTTATTCAATTAATGATGAAGATTAAGGCTCTGCTTGGTACAGAGAAAGTTCGATGAAAAGATAAGTTTGAGAGAAAATGAAAATAACTATTTTGTTTGGTTATAAGAAAGCTTGTGGAAAAGAACTAAAATAAAAAAAGGAATGAAAGTTTGATTAAAACAAATAGAGTGTGTTTTATCACTTTCTCTATAAATTTTCATTTCTGAGCAAACAAGAAAAAAATGATAACATTAAACAAAAAATCACTTTTCATCGCTCTTAATCTATTTCTCTATTTCCTTTTTTTTAAAAAAAAAAACCAAACAAAAGAATAAAATCAATGTGATTTTTTATGGAAAAAAATTATGAATCGCGACTAATCCATACATATACATCACACTCACTCACCGTCTCGAAAGCTAAGAATTCAGAGATCACGACTCCAACCACAACACCTTGAGTTTGTCAAGCATAAAAAAACTGTAATTTCAATAAAATGAGAGATGGGTTGTGTGTTATCGTCCAAGCGTAATGATTCGTATTTTTTTATTTGTTTATGCATTTTAGGATATTTGAGCATGTGGCGTCTAGATTTTCAATGATTAGGGTAAGTCTTCTCAATGCTCGGGATCTCGTTACTTACCCGAGTCTTGAGGGAGATACCAAACTATATGTAACCACACATCATCAAATGAATCATGATGGGATATCTCTACAGGACGCACTATACCCAATGATCCACGAGATCCATAACTTTTTTTGTTGGAAATTAACTATATTTCTAAATATGAAGATGAAAAAGATAATCAATTTATTTAAAAGTTGATTAATATTAGGAATCCTATTGTTGGTAGGTTACTAAATTACTATTTTGATAGGATTATGAATCTTATTTGATTTAGTATTAGTACTCTATAAATAAGATGTTCTAGTGATATGAATAATTTGAGAGACTCAGTGGGAGTCTTCCAGGAGAATTCACGAGCGATTCTTCTTGAGTTGGTGTAGAGTTTTTGTAGGTTTTTAGTTAGAGAAAACCTATGAGAGAGTTGAGAGGTTTGTATTCAAGAGTGTTGAAAGATGAGTTCATTCTTGTAATACATATCTATCAATAGTGGAGATCGTGGATGTAGCTTCTGTTAGAGGGCTGAACCATGTTAAAAAATATTGTGTATTTCTTTCGTTCTTTATTCATATAATTGTGTGTTGGTGTGTGTTATTCGAGTGAGTGTGTTGTGTTGTCGTTCCGCTTCGCGTAATGGAAGAGAGGAGATGCCTCTCCACCCTAACAGTTTTTGTCAAGTCAAGTTCTCGACTAATGTACAAGAGTCTCTTTCTAATTTTCATATCACAGTAAGACGAATTCAATCTGATCCAATGATCCTTTTGGTTTTTTATACTCATTATCCAAGGGGTTAAGAGATCATCATATACCTAGCCACGATTGACGACTCGTTGGGCGTCATTGAGGTCTTACACCGTTTGAACAACGTCCACAAAGTTGATATGGAGACATTCGAAACTCACTAGACTCTCGAAGGCCCACTTTCATATTTCACATGAGTTGAGCTCACTTAGGATTCGCATCCGAATGCTTAGCCTTGGGTGCTGAACTCACCCTCACTCACCCCTAAAGAGCTGATGGTTTTCTTATTTCTTTAGAAAGAAACATCACTACTGTCTCTTCTTACATGCTAGCTTTTTAAGGGCAACTACTTATTCGATTTATTGTGATCTGAATACTATTAGACTCGTATTTCAGTCTGCTTTCACGTATCATCCAATTTCGTCATTCGACCTTCCAAAGGTCCAATACTTAATTATTTCAAAAATGTTATTAAGATCAAGAAGAGGCCTCCAAATCTTATAATACGAGAAATTCTTGGGTGGACATACAGTCCACCACGTGGACTGTGAATATCGTCGATGGGAATGCGTCATGTGACACTTTGAAAAGTCAAAGTGACACGTTACATTTAATCATTGGTTCATAATTTTTTTAATTTTTCAACACGCCACATGATTAGTCATACATTTAACTCATCGACATTCTGATCGACTACACTATTATAATTGATAATTTACATATATGTAGTCTAATGAAAATATCACTTTGTGAGACTCTTTTATACTCGAATTGCCAACGTGGTCGACATCCATCAATCATGATTGACACTAGGCTAGGCTTGCATGTTTATGGCTTGATTGAATCACTGAAAAACTATTAATGTCCACCATTTTTCAGAGCCGAAGTACTTATTAGGGCATCCACATCAAAATAAATTAAAAAAAAATTTTGTATCGTGTCACGTCAGATTTGTGTCATGTCAATTCATTTTCGTTATAAATCTTCATTTCACAAACTTACATCCACATTGAAATAAATATTTCAAACCTCTGTGCATGACCCACATGTCATATTATACTTTTCATATGTTAATTAAAGATTTTTTAGATTAATTAAATATTTGATTGTTTATAATTATTAAAGATTTTTTTTGACATTTATATGATACAAATTTGAAATAATAAAATTTTTCAATATGTATAAAGATTTTTTTTAAAGATTAATTAATTATGGTATAAAGATTTGTATAATTTAAGATTTTCTAAATTTAAATAACATATCATATACGACGCTTATAACTTAAAAATGTCATATAAGTATTACCATATACGGTATTTTTAAGTTATAAACGCCGTATATGGTAATACTTTATATGACGCTTTTAAGTTACAAACGCCTTATAAAATATATACGACGCTTGTCACTCCAAACGCCACGTATTCTTAATTCACGAAACCGTTTCATCTCCGCTTCGTGTAGACGAAGATGTTTTATATCAGAAGGTCACAAACCAACCTTCACATCAAAACGAAACGGTTCGGAGCGGGACACAAATCTCTGAAAGAAGCTTCAACTAGGATGCCTCACATCTTTATTTCACGTTCTATAAAAGTGGATGTGGCTATCACTCTCGTCAACCAGCTACCGACGTCGTAGTGCGGGCTTCAACAATTTGATGCCGCATGCCTCTCCATCAAACTCCACTCATCCCCAGCCTACCCTTAATCGTGATGCAATATTTTTATTGACAATGACATTTTTATTAATTACAACTTCTTCTATTAATTTTTTAAAAGAGAACGAAAAAAAATAAAAAAGAGAGAAATACTTTTATTGCCGCTCTTAATCAAAAAAGGTGGAACCGAAAATGGAATGGATATCAAAGAGGTTGTGGTGGACAGAACATGTACGTTTCTTTCGTTCTACACTTCCACTTAGCTTCCTCATATAAATAAGTGAACAAATTTTAAATGGATTCTAAACTATTACCCCTTATTCAATTGCAGTTTCAAGTACCACGATTTTTAAAAAAGATGCGATTAGAAAAAATTGGATTGATTGTGAATGATGCTTAAGATCAATTTGTTTGATTTCTTAAATATAATAGATCTTATTAAATTTGTTGAGGATTATGAATAATTGAGTATGAAAAGACATCATTTTGTTTATGTGCACAAAATGATATTATTTATTTCAATAACTAAACACCGTTGCACATGAATCTAAGTCTTGTGATAATATTAATTTAGAAGTGTAATGATAAATTTTATTTTTGAAAATCAGTCCAATTTTTTTCATCGCGCTCTTTTTTGAAATTGTGGTAATTCGAACCGCAATTAGATAAGTGGTACTACTTCAAAACCCCTTGTGAATTTTTTCCCTATAAATAATGAAAACATTTTATTCATTTTTGTTAAAATAGTCAAGCTAAGCTCATTTGAGATAAAATTTTAGAAAATTTGGTGAAAAAGAAAATTTGAGAGAAAGTGAATTGCCCATGAAATCCATCATATTTTTTCTTGTTTTGTTAGATTTTTTTTCAACATATCTTTACTTTAAGTTTTGTTGTCAAATCTACCTTCTTTTTTTATTTTATTTTTGATTCTACCATATTTGAAGAAAACCGCAGTTATGAACCGTAAATTTTCTCAAGAAAACCATAATTTCAAACCGGTGATTTTATAACTATGGTTTAAAATTACGGTTTTTCTTAAGAAAACCGTGGTTCATAGATGTGGTTTTCTTCAAGTATGAATCAAAAATAAAGAAAAAGAGATGGTAGAAAGAATAACAAAATATGCATAGAGAGTAGTTTATAAAATAAATCGATTGGTTTAGGGTAAAAAATGGTGAATGCCAAAATATTTTTGTAAATAAATTTTCCTTTCTATTTTTCATCTAATTTTCTTACAAATCTTCTTCCCATTTTCTCATAATTTTTCTTCTTATTTTCTACCAAATTCTCATTTCCACCAAATATTTCCTAAACCAAACACAACTTAAAAGACATCGATGATTTGATTCCGAACTGGAACATATTAAACATAAATCTCATAACATAATCATAGGTCATATTTCACATGGACCTAAAATTGCAACCCTGCTTAGAACCTCTCCGGATCCGAAAGAATGTATTCCCAGGAATCAAATAGAAAAACAATGTACTACCAAGCTAGCCACAACGCAACGCAAGCACTTTATGATTAGCTTTAAGTCACCTAGTCAAAATGGATAAAGTGAGAAAGTTGTATGAATAGAATCACACAGTCAATTAATCAACTAATGCATATATACTTAATTAAGCAGAAGCTACAGGAAAAGAACTACTACTTAATAGGAAAGGAAGATGCAGCGAAGAATATAGAATGCAATTGAGAATTCCAAATTTATGTGAGAATTCAGAATTCAATCTTAATTGTTGGATGAGATAATTTAATGGTTGGGAAGATGTACACGCATCAACACACAAGACACAGCACGCGTCCAGAAAACACAAGACACAAAACACAACACACCATTTTTGTCTTAAATTCTCAATTTTAATCAAATTTGTGATTCTCAATAGAACCCATATATATATATATAGATAAACAGTAATACTTTTGGGTCACTTATTCTCTCTTAATTTTCTATTGTATTGTGTTGTTAGTGGGCAGACCTATTCAGCGTACATCAAGGCAGTGGCGGAGTCATGGGGGTATCTCCCTTCAAATTTCACATAAAATACTTATTTATATGTAAAATAAAAAATAAAAAAAATTATACATGTAAAAAATAAATTTATATGCTTAATTTCAACCAAATTTTTAATTTCGCCCCCCAAATTTCATCAAAATTTTGTTTAGATAATTTTACCCCCCGAAAAAAAATTCCTGAATCCGCCACTGTAGCAAGGGATAGTGGATAGATCAGGATGGAATTGTCTTCGCAACCACTCACAAACAACAACAGAGAAGAAGATGTGGCATCTCCCACCCCTGGTAATTTTTTTTTTATTAATATAAATTACAACGCACACATTCATCTGCGGATGTTTATAAAGATGCAATTCAACTAAAACTATTATCCTCTAATATACCCATTTAGAAATAGTTAAAACTTAAAACAGAAACAAAACAGCGGTAAATTAACGCAGAAGGATGCAATCATTTGTGGGCAGTGGGCTGGTGGCTGCTTACTGGAGAGAGCAGTAAAGGTGCATTATTGCGTGTGTTTGACTAAGTCATATAATCACGTGGACATGTCGTCAACACAAATTAAAAGACTACAGCTACAGTGCTTGGTAGGTGCCAGCCAGCAGATAAAAGAATTTCATATTGTTAATGTTGAAAATTTGCACGCCCATAAATCAAGTTGAGAATTTGGAGTGAGGACGTATTAATACGAAAGAAGCCATGGAAAAAAAAATGTATTATTTTCGTTTTAGAAATTATGGTCATCATGGATACAAGTTTGTGCTATCTTATTCATCTCCATCTCCTTTTTTTCATTTAAAAAAATTAATTATGATTATCACTTTCTAATTTTAAAATTTACGGTTATTTTGAATATATGAATTGTTGTGTAATAATTAAATTTATATTTACAATTTATAATTACTATTTACTAATTATAATTAGGCATCTAATATGACATCTTTTGAATACATTTTTCCATTCATTTTTTAATCTATATTTTAAATAATTCAAACTTGTATTGTCCTCCCAACAAATCACTGTTAAATCAGAACATGGAACATCAACAAGGTATTGACCAAATGAAAGATAAGTGTTGGTGGTGTTAGAATTAATATTTAATTGTGATTTCATGCACTTAGTGTTTTATAATTTTAATTAAAGTTTAGACATGGTGATGATTAATGTTGTATTATGATTGAGATTATTGGGTGAAAATCCCTCTCTCTTATCCTATTAAAGTTAAAAAGCTTAAATGTCAAATATTTATTGAGATGGTTAAGGGTCTATGGTCATTATACAATTAAAATGCCCATATTAAGAGCATGAAGTTCAAAGATCTATGTGAAATTAAAGTACTAATGTAATTGTACAATTAAAGTGGTATATTAAGAGAGTGAAAGTTAATAGTCTATGAGAATTACAAAAGATAATCTCATACTCTATATATACCCTCTTATGGATCCTAAACTACACACTTAGAGAAACAAAAAATACTCATTAGAAAAATTCTCTCATATCATCAAGGAGCAAGTTACAAAGATATAAGATCATAGAGAGAAAGTACACAAGATCATTCAAATCATTGCTATGGATTCAAGTAAGTCTCCTATTTTTTCTTAATTATGTTTCAATTCTCATTATCCATATTTGGTGGATTTAAAATGTTTGTAAGTGGATTTTGGATTATTGCTTCCACATTATAATCATACATCAAGCAATATTGTATTGATTTAATATTGATTATGATATTTTTACTTTATATTTGGCACCCGAGCCTTCTTACAAACTATTATTTCACCGAATTAGGATTTATGGATTTTAGGATTTAAAATTAAAGGTAATTAATTAACTTAGAGATGTTTGAGAACTAGAGATTTTATCAAATAATGTAATTAATTACGATTAATTTTTCATATTACTATTTATGACATGATTAATTAAGGATGATATTTGTTTTCTAATATCGATTGAAAATCTCATTGTGTTATGAATAAAATTTGTTCATGTCAAGCAGATTTTCTCGAACAGTTTTAAACACAAAATTTATAGTCACATGAAATAAATATTTATATTTAGATTATTATTATTTTAACAAAAACAATTTTATTAGATAAAAAGAATCAAACTGTGAAACTACAATAGAGGCAACCACAACGCCAAAATCCGGCTAGCCGAAGCAACAACAATGAACGCTGAACAAGGCGCTAAACCCAATAGCACCATCACACCATTCCCCCGCTGTCTTCCGATAAAGATTTCCTCACTTCAGAGCCACTATGAACTTTCGATAGCTAATCCGGAGGATCTCCATCCGCATCTCGTGCCAGCGCAACTACAGCGAGATTCCTTTCGTTCACTCTATGTCCTTCATCACAATGCCTCTACAATTTTTCCACAATTGCTCCATTAAGTCCATCCATCTCCAAGGAGGGGCTTTCTCCCTTTTTAAGCAATCAATCACCCGACTAGAGTCACTTTGAATTTCAGCAATTCTTCTGTTGTTGGTCCTCATAACATTCATAGCTGCCAATTAAATATTTATATTATGAAAAGCGTGTTAGTCACCAAAGTAGCCCACTTGTATGTTGGTTAAATGTTTAATTATGTGTATGCAAATATTTAGTTTATTGCGCTATAAATGACACTAAACGTTAAATAAATATTTGTGATCATTATGATATAAAGTTATAAAGTCACGCAAAGATGGATCATTACTTGTATTTGATGACAATTAAAGTAATTGTTTATCAAATTTTAATTAATATATTAAGAATATCCAAAGATGTCTAATGTATTAACTGAATTTGATTAACATTTAATAAAAGATGATATTATATAGAGTGTTATGGATTGATGATGGTTGTATTTGAATTTGAACAAAATGTGAATTTGAATGCATGTTATTGTTATTTAACTTTTATAATTATTAAATGATGTAACTCAAAGCATTAAATATGAGATATTAAATGTTTGCAGCTTTGGCATCTTTATGAATTCAAGTGTGATTGGAATCAAATTCAATGAGCTTAATTATGATGAGTGGATCAAATATTTTAAGTATCATGCTGACATATCATTTATCGATACAACTCTAACCCATTGAATCTAATGATTCCAACAATGAGGCAGAAAAGAAGTTGTGGGAGGCATGGGAAAGGTGTAATCGGCTACTATTAAGTTTCTTAAAATTGAGCATTGCTGAGAATGTTAAACCTTCCATGCCAATAACAACTAATGTGAAGGAATTTTTAGCTAGAGATTACGAATTTCACCAGTACAGTTGTTACTAATAAGTCTTTAGTGGCGACTCTCATGACAGATCTGATCGACTAAGAAATATGATATTCGTCAATTAATGCATGATCACCGCGCTCACATGATAAATGTGGCAAATAAGGTTAAATCTATGAACATGGAAGTGAATGAAACTTTCCTAGTACAGTGCATTCTCCAACCCCTTCAGGGAGAGGAGTTTGAGAGGTTCCGTCAATGATAAAATACACTTAAAGAGAAATGGGACCTTCAGAAAACTAAGACCATGTTATTACAAGAAGAAGCAAGGCAAAGGGCAGCACAGAAAGTAAAATTTGCTGAAGCTCATTTAACTGTTCATAGCAATGCTAATATTACCACCAGTAGCAAGACGTCAAGTAGTAAAGAAAAGAACAAAGGAAAGCAACCCATGAGTTAAGAGTGATGCACAGAAAGTAAAGAAATATCATTTTTGTGGAAAGATTGGACACTTCAAGAATGAATGCCTGAAACATAAGACATGGTTCGAAAAGAAAGGTATACATAATGTTTCTGTATGTTTTGAATCAAATTTAATTGAAGTACCTTCTAGTACTTGGTGGTTAGATACTGTTGCAACTACTCATATTTCACATATTTCACATATTTCACAGGGATTTCTTATGATCCAGCCCACAAAGAAAAATAAAAAGTATATTTACATGGAAAACAGGATGAAAGCAAATGTTGAAGGCATTAGAACTTACAGATTGATTTTAGATATATGCTATCGTCTAGATCTAGAAAAATGTCTTTATGTACTTGAATGTGCTAGAAATCTTATTTATATTTCGAGATTGGATATTATGGGGTTTGATTTTAGATTTGGAAATAAATAATTTTCAATGTATCGTCAGAAGTGCCTTTTAGGTACTGGTACATCGTTGGATGAATTGTATTGTTTCAATCAGAATTCAGAATTCTCTAATTCCCTATTTAATGTTGAATGTGATGTTGATATTAAATGTAGTGCACTAGATGAATCCTCTGCTAATTTGTGGCATAAAAGACTCGTTCATATATTCAAAGCAAGAATCATGAGACTTGTTAACAGTGAAATTTAGTCTCATTTAGATTTTATTGATTGGGATGACACAAGTGTAAATTGCATTAAAGGATAGCAAACCAAGCACATATCAAAGAAACCAATCACAAGAAGCTCGAGACTGATCGATTTAATTCATACAGACATTTGTGATCCATTTGATGTTCCATAATGAGACGGAGACCTTTATTAATGATCTGTCACGACCCGAAAAATGTGTGGGTCGCAATGGCGTTTAACTTGTCTCTTTTTGACTTTTAGTCAAACAAGCCTCAGCGAAGAAAATTTAAAGTCCAATAATTCAAATACATTAAAATTTCCAAGCTGTTAATAACAACTCAAGATCTTGCCCAAGTACATCAGAGCAACTACTAAGAGATGACAAAGTAACATAACTACTGACTGACGAAAATTGACTGAAGACTGGATGAGACCGTACCGATGAGCTAGCTCGTCGCAACTCAAACACCGTCGCTAATGAACAACTAATGATCTGAAAAGAGAATTTAAATATTGGGGGTGAGTCAAAAGACTCACTCTATGAGTAAACAACTCGCTACGTATTAGGCGAGCCGAATGGGGATTTCTTCTATTTTATAGCATTAGTTAATATTTTATTCGTCACGTGCGGCTCGCACACCGTTCGTACATTTGTTGTGTACGTGGGGGTTTATTTATCTTTCTGTTGGCACATATATTTCTTATATCACACTAAATGTCATATCATGAGCCCCTTTCGGCTAAGCCCTTTTTGGCCAAATGCAAACGTGAATGCGTGACAGACATGAACTGCGACGTGAGCCCGTTTCGGCTATGCCCGTTTCGGCTAGGCCCTTTTTGGCCAGGCAGTCGTCACTGCCGATCCGGATCATGAAATCATTTGCAGAACGCGCTATCTTTTCGCGTAAACAGAACGTCGCAGACATGATGCAGTATGTATGCACATGAATGAATGCTTAAGATAACAATTTTTCTTTTCCACATGAGTATATATATTGTTCACATATTATACTCATTATTCTTATTTAATAGTCACATATTTAATTTTGTACGAAAAGAAATACGTAGGAATTATTTACTCACCTCTTCCGAGCAAATCCAAAAATCCTTAATGCACTCGAGCAATAATAATGTTCCATTTTAACCTACAATTTTACATTCTATAAGGAAGGCACACAAGCCTAAAATCTCATCGTTAACTCTTTAAACACAGATTTGACAGTCCAACTTTAGCTGCTAATAACTTCATAACAAGACACCACTAGCTTATGGTTTTTATACCGGTAGAAAGCTTGTTTCAAGCTGACTAATTTAGACTCAAGAATCATCTAATTTGGATATCGGAAGCCAAAGTTTCAGACCTTCAAAGTTGGGTGTTTAAGCTGTCAAATTTTAACAGGCAGCTTTGAACCTATAACTTCGGAAAAATATTTCTCCCTAACCAGATGGAATTAGGAAACATGTCATATATCCCTAGAAAGTACGTTTCACGTACTATCTGTTTAAAAAAAGAATTACTCAATTCCAACATCAAAACATTAAGATATTCTCGTTCAAAGTGTGTAGACAGATTCGTCTAAACTAGACGACAGCTTTCTACTCTTACCTTTGAATTGAATTATCTCATTATTTTGATTGAACTACGATTCGAAACTTATATGGTTAGAAAGCTCTTTTCGTGAAGAACAACCTAAAATCAAGAATGGGTGTAATCTGATTACGGAAGTTTAATATAAGGATATGACAAAATTAGTCGATAAGGATATTGTATCCAAGCAAAATCATGATTTACCATAGACTCAAGTGTTGCACCAAGGTCCCTTCTTCACCCAAATACGGCCTTGAGGATTCATGTAAGGGAGATGCAAGAGAGGTTTTATAGATGAGATGTGAGTGGGATTTGAAGGTGGGAAATGATGATGAATCCCACTCTTAGAAATGGTCCTTAGTGGTGTTTCCATTACACTCCACCATCAAGTGGTGACACTAATGGATGAGTAGGAAAATCCCACTCTCAAATGTTCCTAAGTGGTGTTTCCATTACACTTCACCATCAAGTGGTGATATTAGTGGATGAGTAGGAAAAGTTCCACTCTCAAATGTTCCTAAGTGGTGTTTCCATTAGATGAGTTGGAGAATCCCACTCTTAAAATGGTCCTTAGTGGTGTTTCCATTACACTCCACCATCAAATGGTGACACTAATGGAATGATGATGAATCCCACTCTTAAAATGGACCTTAGTGGTGTTTCCATTACACTTCACCATCAAGTGGTGACATTAGTGGATGAGTATGGAAAGTTCCACTCTAAAATGTCTCTTGGTGCATTTCTTTTAGAATTTGTCTTAGTGCTTTCTTTACATGATCATTCAAGGTACTGTTACCTTTATTTACTGCATGAAAAGTCTCAATCAGTGGACGTTTTACAAATATTCATTACCGAGGTTGAAAGGTAGCTAGTGGTATTGAGTGTTGTCTAACAACCCCAAAGTCCTGGGTTCAAGCCCTGTTGGTACCGCATTTACGCTTAGATACACTGGAGGTGCGCGTGAGCTGGCTCGCAGTGAGTATGAGCGTATACTATTTAAGTGGAGGGGGTGTGCGGCCCCTGGCCACCAAGGGGGAAGTGGGGAACCACTATCGATCCTCTTTAAAAAAAAGATAGCTAAATAGAAAAGTCAAGGTAATTAGATTAGTTAGAGGCGGTGACTATTATGGTAAAATAATTGAACTTGGACATGTCCAGGTTCATTTGCAAAGTTTTTTTTGAATCTAAGGGCATTTGTGCACAATATACAATGCATAAAACACCACAACAAAATAGTGTGGTAGAAAGGCGAAATAGTACTTTAATGGAAATTATCAAAAGTATGCTGTCTAACAATTTTATTCCTGTTTCATTATGGATGTATGCATTAATGACGGTTGCATACTTATTCAACAGGATTCTTAGTAAGGAGATTCCTACGACACCTTATAAAATGTGGACGGAAAGACAACCAAGTGGATGCCTCTGTCCCACTTTATGGGGTACCAACAATTACAAATATGCTTAAATATGATGTTCACAGTATTCTCTTTGAAGTGGGTGACTCTTAAGCAGCGAATAATGAATCTCTATTGGACATGATCATAAGCTTTTGTTAGGTTTGCTTTAATCATTATATTCCCTCTTCTAACTCTTTTATGTAAGTCTCCCACCACCTCGTTGGCTAGCGCGATGTGCTTACGGATATTACGTTGCCCTCTGACAAACCCGACCTGCTCCATTGAAATCATTTTTGGAGCCAAGAAGCTATTCTGTCATTTATAATCCTTGATATAACTTTTTGTTGATAAAGTTACATAGACTTATCGACTTCTTGTGATCGTGCTATGTGGAGTTTTTCTTTTTGGAATTAAGGAGAGATGGGTGTGGTCTAATTATATCGTGTGATGAAGTTATTATAAATTGATGAAGCCAGAGCCACAGTAATAAGCACGAATCATGATTCTCTGTGAGTTTCTCTTCTTCTTGCGATGGCCTAAGCAAAGGGTGTGTTTGGATGCTGTGATCTGATCTCGGGCAACAACGTTTCTCACCTTTAAATAACATGCTTCACTTATTATGGCTGATTCCAAAACTCAGAGCTCATGCAAAGAAAACCAAAACAAAGATATACTCTCAAACCAAACAAATAGCATAAAGTTCAAATCCAAAGAATACTAGAGATCCCATTTGGGCCACATCAGAAGCATTTTCTGTGGACAATTGAAGGTCCAGACTCATCATACTCTGCTTTGGCAATCCACATCTGCATTAAAAAGTCACATAACATGTAAAGTTGGAGTTTCTACCAGCCTCAATTTATGCATGGGACTATGGGAGGCAGCTAGAGCAAAAGGCGTGTACCTGCTGGAATGTACTGAGAGAAGCCAAGATGGAGCCTCCGATCCACACACTATATTTTCTTTCCGGTGGAGCAACCACCTTGATTTTCATGCTGCTTGGGGCCAAGGCCGTGATTTCCTTGCTCATTCTGTCAGCAATGCCTGGGAACATGGTGGTCCCACCGCTCAGAACAATATTTCCGTAGAGATCCTTTCTGATATCCACATCACATTTCATTATCGAGTTGTATGTTGTCTCGTGTATGCCAGCAGCTTCCATCCCGATGATGGATGGCTGGAACAGAACCTCCGGGCAACGGAAACGCTCCGCACCGATGGTGATCACCTGTCCGTCTGGCAGCTCATAGTTTTTCTCTACAGTAGAACCTGTGTTAGCAGTTTCCAGTTCTTTTTCGTAGTCAAGAGCAATGTATGACAACTTCTCCTTTATGTCCCTGACAATTTCCCGTTCAGCAGTGGTGGTAAATGAGTAGCCGCGTTCAGTCAAGATCTTCATCAGGTGGTCTGTGAGGTCACGTCCAGCAAGGTCCAGACGCAGGATAGCATGTGGTAGAGCATAACCTTCATATATAGGAACTGTGTGGCTAACCCCATCTCCAGAATCCAACACAATGCCTGCGCAAAAAGACACCAGTTATTCTAATTGCCACGCACTTGCTTGGATTTGTGGGCAATAGGAGCCTAACTCCCACTGGTTTCCGGATACCAGCTCAAGGCAGGAATAAGTGCATAAATTATCACATTATCAGCAATCTTTTTTACTTTGTGTTTCCCATTCCGACGTATACTCCCTAAGCCCATCCACAAATACAAATTGCTTAGGAAATTTGTCCAACAATACCAGTTGTTTAATAAAACTGAATTATTTTCAGCAAAAACCCTTGCATAAGTACAAGCTATTTGTATTAAAACATAATCTCATTTATGAAGAGCTGATTAGTCTGTTTTAGTTTGCGTAATGATTTCCCAATGTAACCGACCTACCTTATAGGACATGTATTTTGCAGACAGGAATTGTTCTTGACTTGATTTTAGGAGAGAAAGGGAAGGAAAGAGAAGGAAAAAAGTGTTCATGAGTTTTTGTAAGGAGAGATTTGGAGGGGAACGGAAGGATAAGTACCCCACTTCATTTCCTCCCAAATTGGAGGGGTGGGAGGGGAAGGGAAATAAAATGAGAAAAATGACGATTTTACTCTTATTTATCTCTTAATTTATCTAAACATAAGGACAATTTAGTAATTATGTTATATTTTTCCTCTATCCCCTCCAAATCCTCCCTAAACTCTTCTCCTTTCTCTCCTTTACTTTCAAAACTCAGGAACAAAGCCTGAGATTCTTAGTTTCACTACACTGAATAACTTCACTTTGCTCTTGAAAAACAACACAGTTGATAGATTTTGCTGTCATGGTAGACATGAACTAACATTACTTTAACTTTTGAAAGCATGATACCATGAATAAAACAGATGAAGGTTGAAGGATGTAGAGATGTTTGGTAAGAGGAGGAAATTATAAAACAATAACCAAAAACTGCTCACGAGTCAGCTAGTGGCTCCCAGGCACACACATTCAAAAGAAACCATGGAATAGAATCACACAAACACAATCAGGAAATGGATATTGAAAATCTTACCGGTTGTACGACCACTAGCATAGAGAGAAAGGACAGCCTGGATGGCCACATACATAGCTGGAGCATTGAAAGTTTCGAACATGATCTGGGTCATCTTCTCCCGATTAGCCTTTGGGTTGAGAGGGGCTTCAGTGAGGAGAATCGGATGCTCTTCTGGAGCAACTCGAAGTTCATTGTAGAAAGTATGGTGCCAGATCTTCTCCATGTCATCCCAATTGCTAACAATGCCATGCTCAATCGGATATTTCAAAGTTAAGATACCACGCTTAGACTGAGCTTCATCCCCAACGTATGCATCTTTTTGACCCATCCCAACCATCACACCTGTATGGCGCGGGCGTCCAACAATACTTGGGAACACAGCCCTTGGAGCATCATCCCCAGCAAATCCAGCCTACAACAGATGAAGCCAATCATTAATCAGAATCTTATTTGCCACAAAAAATGACTAAGCACGCATACATATCTTCATTGAGTTTCAAGGCAGGATCATCATGCCGGCTAGATGTACCTTGACCATTCCCGTTCCATTGTCACAGACAAGAGGTTGAATGTCTTCCCCATCTGCCATTTCTCAGTATCTGCCAGAAGAGTGCAACAACAAGTGATATACAAGAATGATAGGCATTCCTTAAGGCTGTGTTTGGTTTAGGGAAAATTAGAAGGAAAGGAAAATTTGAAGGAAAGTTTCAAGACTCCTTTTAATTTACCTTAACTTTCCTTCTAACTTTTCACATAATTTTCTTTCCCTCATATTTTCCCTCTAAACCAAACATTGAATTTTACTAATTTTCCTTCACATTTTCCTTTCCATTAAATTTTCGTTAAACCAAAAACAGCCTAAATGTGCTTAGGTTGTGTTTGGTTTAGGGAAAAATTGAGGAAAAGTTAAATTTTAGGGGAAACGGGAAGGAATCCTTGTTTGGTTTAAGGACATTTACTTGAGTATAAATTAGATAAAAAATGAGATGAAAAATTTTAACAAAATAAAAAGTGTTTGAGTATTTTCCCATGAATTTTACATTCCTGACCAAATAAGAGGAAAAAATGGATTCCATGAAAAATTCATTATCTCTTGCTATTTCTTTTCCTCCTTATTTTCCCTAAACGAAATGATCAGTTACAAAATTGATATACAAAAAAGTCAAGTGTGTGAAATGAAAATCCTAAGCTGTAAAAATTGATGGGCATCAGAAATGTGCAAACGTATATAATAAAAACATGCTGCAATCAGCGCGCAAAATCCTGACAACCCAGACTGGTTTACATGAGCTGATCATCAAGGCAGATTGCCCATTCAGCCACATCAAGTCAACCAGTCGGAAAGGAAACGAAATGAAACAACAACGTACATCAAACGGAGCATCCAACAATTGACGTCGGGCACAGCGCATGCAAATCGGAAACTATGAATACGTATCGAGTGATCGGAGACGAATGATCTCACCTTGTTAATCTCGTTGGTGGATGGGCGAGAGAGACAGAGAGGCAAAATGCAGGCACGTAAATGAGGAAATGCGTGAGAGCGATTTGAGAGGCTGATTGTACGGTTCGGGCGACGCATTTGTGGTGGAGTCCGTCAGTTGGCCTTTGGGTTGATGAGTGAGTTGGTTCGGTTTGTTTTTACACGGGCGAGCCGAAGTATGTAAGATGGAATTAAGGTCCAGATCAAAAAAATTTGAATCAAATAGATTTGATTTTAAATATTAAGGCTGTGTTTGGTTTAGGAAAAATTTAGTGGAAAGGAAAATGTGGAGAAAAATTTGTAAAATTCAATGTTTGGTTTAGATGGAAAATATGAAGGAAAGAAAATTATGTGGAAAGTTAGAAAGAAAGTTAAGGTAAATTAAAAGGAGTTTTGAAACTTTCCACATAATTTTCCATTCTAAATCAAACAAAGGAAAATAAGATGAAATCCATGATGAATTTCACTTTTCATCAAATTTTCCTTTTCCTATAATTTTCCCTAAACCAAACACAGCCTAATGGTTAGGCGAAAATTGCAGTTTAAAAATGATAATTAATGATATTATTCAATTTTTTGAATATGCATATCAATAATAAATAAAATGTAATCAAATCACATAATTTCTATTAATTTGATTTTTAATTTACCACAATTCAGCTAGATTTATAATTTTACACTCTTATGAGAATTGCTCAATTTCTACTCTGATTAGAATGCTTGGGTTCAAAATTTTACAAACTCTAGATTGCTATGGTGATTTACTTATATGATATTAAAATTTTCCGGTCTAAAACAAATTGAGCCTAATTAAACTTCTGGTCTAACTATTAATCTAAAATTGGATAAAAAATTGGCTTAATATTTGAACCATAAGTTAAATTGGTCTAATTGGTCCAGCAGACATATTAGATTTGGTTCAGTTCAACCATTGGGCCGGTCCAACACAGCACCATCATTTAAAATTCTTTTTAAAAAAATCCAGAAATTCCCCCGCCTCATCGCTTCCTCGGTTCACACTTCACACCCTTCAACCAGCATCCATTTCATTTGAAAATCGATATATAATTTGATCCAAGAATTTCAAAAAAGTAACAGTAAATCCAAAGAAATTAGAATAATCTTTGAATTAATTTCGTAAAGAATCTATGATACCATTACCTACTTTCTGTGCCGCAAGATACTAGTTTTATGTGACAACCATGATATAAATTAATAGTTTAAAATCATAACTTAAACAACCAGCGAAGTTGATGCATTTCTTTCAGAATCTAGTATACCAAGCACTGCAGCTCTATGAGTATCCACACACACGAACCGGATCTACATCGTGGAATACTAGCATCGTTGGAAAGCAATGCACAACTCCTTGCCTCACTGCCTCTTGTGTATAACAATGTAAAATAAATTCTTCTTACATTAGACAGAAAACTCTAGCCATCTATTTATACTAATAACAACAAATTCAACTTTGGGCCAAATGTCTCATCCTAATAATTTGCGTACTTACCCAAGTCACATTTGGGAACTTAGGGCTCATGATTGTGTGTCACCCTATAATGTATTCATAATAATATTTGGTCTAGATCATTATGATCCAACAGTCATAAACAGTCTCTAGTAAATTATGAATCTTAAAATAAATAAAGAGTTTATCCATTCATGATGACTTAAAAATCCCAGCTACTATGAATTGATAAAATTGACTTTATTAGCATATACTACAAATTCAAACAATCACCATAAGTTGCAAACTCAAATGAATAAGCATCAAATATATATTTTTTTCTTTTGTGGATAATTAATAACCATTTGAGCATCATTATCATTTATCACTAATGAAAAGTTTTAAACCCCTTCAAAAAAATTTGAAGTTTGATCATTTATGCTCCAACATTTAGCATATATATTTGAAATTTTCCTCATCAACCTACACAGCCAATTCGATCCAATCTTGTCATTTCTGCAGTTCAATGTGAAACCTTGATGATTAATGATCAAGGCTCTCTTTTATTTTAAAATTTGAACTCTACTTGAAAAGATATGCAATGTTAATGCCTTTTCACAAGAGAGTCCTAATTATGCCCTCCTCCATCCCTCTAAACCAATATAGCTTTATAATTACTGTGATCGTTGTATCCTTATGTACTCCGATGTGTTAAAACAAACCACATGACAAGTTTTTTCATATAATTATCGTGATGATAGAAAATTAATTATTATTATTATATTATTAATAATTAAAATGTTCATATATTCTTATAACCATTATATTACTCACACGTAGCTGTAGGTGCCGCAATAGTCTCACAAGACGTTACGAGTGGTTAATTTGTAATGTTTTTCATGAGAGATATCATCACACACATGACAAACCTATCGGATCATAAAATTTAGAATCTTCAAAGTGTTAGTTGATTTCTTTAATTTAATAGTTAATACTTTAGTCTTTTGACATGCATGTTAGTTGTATTTCAAAGTGGTGAAGATATATAGTTCTAGATATGGTTTTATGTATTTGATTTAGTTAATTTAGTCAAGTTCGGGAAATATAGTACTATTCATATAGTTAGTATTTTGTGCAACTAGCTGGCATTTCTTATTTGTTTGTTGAATTATGATTTGTAGATTTTTCTGTACGATTTGTGATGCAACATTGATACGTCTCTATTGGATGTAAGATATGAGGTTGCCCACTATGTAATTGAATACACAAATTCGGCAATGATACATGATGTACAAGATTTATATTCTGTATGCATTGATCAAATTATGTATCAATGTTGTTTATGAGAATAATGGCCTGAAACAGGCTTCAAATGTGTGAAAATTAGTTAAAATTTGTTGAATTTATTGTTGGAAGCTTGTTACTGAGACTAGTTGAAATTCTGATTGAAAATCTATTAGAAACAGACTTGAAAATGTGTGTTTAGACAAATTGGTTTTTGCAGGGGATATTTACTGGAAAAAAATAAAACCTTAAAACACAGATAATTATCATGATGATGGACCACTAATAATTATTATTATATTTTTAATTAAAATATTCTTAGAATCTTATAACTGATACTTTGTTCACATGTAGGTGCCGCTATAGTCTCCCAAGACGTTATGGGTGGTTAATTTGTGATGATTTTCACGATAGATATCATCACGCACATGACAAATCTACCAGATCATAGAGTTGAGAATCTTCAAAGTATAAATTAATTTCTTTAATTTAATAGTTAATACTTTAGTCTTTTAACATGCATGTTAGTTGGTATTTCAAAGTGCTGAAAATATATAGTTCTAGGTATTTGATTTAGTTAACTTTGTCAATTTAGGTAAATGTAGTACAATTCATACAGCAAGTATTTTATATAACTAGCTTGCATTTCTTATTTATTTGCTCAATTATGCTTTGTAGATTTTTTTTGTATGGTTTTGTGGTGCTACATTGATATGTCTTTATTGGATGTAAGATACGAGGTTACACAATAAGTACTCGAATACACAAATTCGGCAACGTTACATGATGTACTAGATTTATATTATGTATGCATTTGATCAAATTATGAATCAATGTTGTATATGAGAATAATGGCCTGAAACAGGCTTGAAGAGTGTCAAAATAGTTGAAACTTGTTGAATTTTGTTGTTGGAAGCTTGTTATTGAGACTGGAATTTTGATTGAAAACCTATTTAAAACATGCTTAAAAATGTGTGTTTCAGCCAAATTGGTTTTTGCGGAGGAGATTTATTGAATAAAATAAATTTTTTAAACACAAAATACATTAGACGATGTTTATGCCCTACAAACACTGTCTAATGCATATACTATTAGTTGAAAAATAAAAGTACACACAACAACGACACTTACATGTTAGAAGCGTTGTTGAAAGTATGAACATTAAACGATACTTAATAGTTACAAGCGTCGTGTAAAGTATTTCATATAGACGACGCTTGTAACCATAAAAGTCTTATTTTATTTTGATTTTAAATGACGCTTATAACTAATAAATGTTGTCTTGAGTGTTGCTTTAGATGACACTTTTGACATATAAACGTTATGTAAAGTATGCATTATAAACAACGCTTAAGACCCTCAACTTACTAAGCGCTTAATTAGACGACACCTATGAAGCATCATCTAATGGATAAAATAAGTGTTGTCATAAGCAGTGGCGGATGCATGTAGACTTGAGTGGGGTCAGATGACTCCGCTCAAAAAAATATTTTCATCTATATTTATATGTTATTTTAGATTATGAAGTTCAAAAATGGTTAGAATAACCCTTTTAAAATGCAAAATGGCCCCTCTAAAATTAAAAATTACAACTAATATACTAATTTTATATGATTATTTTATATTTGATCCCTCTCAATATTTTTTCTGGATCCGCCCCTGGTCCTAAGTCTATTATGTACTAGTGTTAATTCAGTAAACATTTTTTTTGAAAACTTTTAATATATTTATAGAGGTGATATGAAGACTCAAGACTCCCTTTTTTTTTCTGGAGTCTCACATAAATGAAGTGGTTATTGTTTAGTGAGATGTTTTTATCTAGAGTTGGCAGATGTAATGTATGGCAACATGAATGTGTACAAATTTTTTGTTTATGTGTCATATTTTTGATGATTTTTTTAACCGTGAAATTGGTGATCATTTGATAAAAATACGCAATAACAAATGAGAATTTCATTGAATTTTTTTATTATAGAACTAGATTTTCATATAGCGGCACACATACTGATTCTGCATTAAAATATGAATCATAAAAATTTGATTTACGTCAAAACAGAAAATAGCCGTGAAAGAGAGAATATATTTTTGGTTTGATGAATTTTTCAGATGAAATAAAAAAACGAGCATGCAAAAAACTTAAACGACTGATTTCTCAACTAAAAAAGATAATTATGCACCAAATGTAACAATGCAAAAATTAACAGATTAAATATCTTTTAAAAAATTTAATAACAAATCTAAAGAAAAATCATATATATCATAAAATATAATATATGAATATGTTCCACGGTTTAATATTTTCACGCTCATGACTTTAATTTGTAAACTTATTATAATGCGTAATTGTTATAGTTTTTTTTTTTCCGTAATAAAACGGAGAGTAGCTGTAAACCGACGTGCCAACTGTCGACGAGTTACCTTTTCAGGCTTTTGCCAGACACAGCCCAGCCCATCCCAGCCCAGTCTTGTACAGTCCAGCCCAGCCCAGCCCAGGGCAGCCACGTCTTCAATTTTCGGATACAATCAGCTGATTGAAGATTTTAGAGGACCAGTTCGCAAATAACAAAACGTCAACGAGTGTTCATCGTGCTAGGGTTTTACAGCTCGCAGAGGTTTGGTGTGGTTTGTCGGACAAGAAGCGAGATCAATACTTAAAGTTGGGAAATATTTCGGAGTGAATAGTCGAGATGGACAAGAGCATGCTCGGAGATTTGAGCTCTCTTACCGAGGAAGATCAGGTCAAAATGACCACCATGATTGATCAGTTGCAAATCCGTGACAGGTTTTTCATCATAACTTTTTTTTCCACATTTTGGTAGATAAGCCGCTATTGATACTGCCACATCGAGTCTGGGTTTTTTTGTGTGACTGGAATGAGTATTTATCTGGATGATTATTTGGAATCCCGTGTTTCTAGTTTCCCAATGATACATTGTTAGTCAGTGAGAATGATGTAGTTTGCCGGCATTGGTTGAACCACACGCTATATTACTGACATATGCAAGATTTTAGAGCCCGAAGGCTTCTATTTGTTAAGGGTGTGTTTGGTTTAGGAAAAATGAAAGGAAAAGGAAATTTTTGAGGTAAAGTTGTAAGAATTTCATTTTTAGTTTAGGGAAAGCTTGTGAGAAAGAGAATTGGATGGAAAATTAGAAGGAAAGTTAAGTAAATTAAAGAGAGATTTGTAACTTTAATCAAATGGATTCCATGTGGATTTCATTTTCTTTCTCATTTTCCTTTCCCTCAAATTTTCCTAAACCAAACACAGCCTAAATGACTCATAGACTCGGTTATCTGTTTTGTAAATGATTTTGTTCAGTTATGGAATGGCTGGCTGATGGCCTTTGAGATAGTTGTTCATAATTTGGAATGCAGGTGCAAGGCATTCAGTATTTGGGGCAATGCATCAATTTCTAAGACCTATTAAGTAAATATCATATTCTCTGTTGAATGTGTAGATTAGAGCCGGATCACAAGATTAGTTATGTTTGCTCTGGTTGTTCTGGTTATCGGAACAGCATGGCAAGTATTCAGAAAACCTATCTGTTATGCCTTTTTTTTAAAATTGGTGTGGTGATGTAAGAGTCTGAAAGTGGTCCTAATCTATAGAGTGCGGAATTTGTACAGATCATACATTGAGCTTAGTTTGGAGGTAGAAGTGCCTTATCTTCACTTCCCTCTATCACGGTTATGTAAATTATAATTTTACTGGGTAGCTACTAAGATCTCCCGACCCCTGGCGATGTATTTGTATGAAGTTGTCTTCCTAAGAACACTGAAGCATGTAGCTACATGTTCCAATCTTTGTTGTTGTCCCATGTTTTAGTAGACCCCATTTTGCACTGGAGACGATTTCATAGTTTATATCCGAGTACACAACTGAAACGGTTTTGAAACATAACTGTCTCTGCACGTGAGGGACCACTGTCAAACAAGGTCATTCACCATTGTGCTTGATGTAGAGATAACCATGTGATTAGATGATGCTCTGAATTTTATATATGTTAGCTATGTTTCCGCTCATGTAATCTAAGTGACTTGGGATGGCTTTGGGGTTACTTTATCAGTCAGGTTTCATTTGTGTATTGCTTCAGTCTTTATGGACACTAAGACGGGTTGAATGCTCCCCTTATTTGATGTGTTGCTAAAAAACACTTTAATTCACTTTATGAAACCCGCCTGCAGTTTGAGGATGTACAATTCACTGGTGGAAAGATGCTTCACTGACTGCGTCGATAATTTCCAACGCCAGACCCTTGGCAAGCAAGAGGAAACTTGCGTCCGCCGATGTGCGGAGAAGTTCCTAAAGCACTCCATGCGTGTTGGTCTCAGGTTCTCGGAGCTCAACTCAGGGAAGGCCACGACAGACTGAGGAGTTGTTCCTATTATATAACTTTTATGCTGCCATAAGATAATCAGAATCCGGCAGAATCACCACTGTTCTGGCAACAGATAATGTAGTGCCCATCCATTATGCAGAAATTTTTACTCCTGTACTGCACTCCCATGTGTCTAAAGATTTATTCCATTGCCAACAAAATAAACAGACAAAAGTTGCTCTAGTTCCATTTTTACATATTGTAGAAGCTTTCATTTCCAGTCCTAAGAGATTCCATAGGTCTTATACTATTTGCACGGCCCTAACGCTCGTTTGGTACATTTTATTACTTATACGAGTATTAGTGTATTATTAATAATAGTATAAATAATATCATCTATTGAGGAGGTATTATTAATACGAGTTTGTAAAGGTAAATTTTCTCTTCCTGCATTATTATTATGTACTAAACACATCACCATTGTATTAATAATATCATCCCGATTTTAATACATGCTATCAAATTGATGTTTATGAGAATGGGGCATTGCAGTTTTGTACTCACATACACTCAATCATAGAGTAGTTCAACTCTCAGCTGGCGAGTCTTTATGATATATTTTATTAGTTTTTTAAATTTATCACTAAAATTGAATGCAAATTAATTAAAATGTATTTAATCAGTATGCAATTAGTGGATGAGAATTTGACATATGAAAGAGGATGATGCTAGAATATTATTTAGTTAAATTGGATAAGATATTTTGCTACTCCGTACTCTCCTGTCCTTTTTTTATTAGCCCCTCAACTAAAAATTATTTGTCTAATTTTACCCGTCACTCAATTATTTTAATGCATATTTAGTTTTGTAACAACCTTGAAGTCACACATTAATTATTAAAATTTATCTTTTAAAACAAGAATTTATCTTCCATACATATCATTTAATTTATACACAACGAAAATCTTTGCAAGATGGCAAGCCCATTGTTTCTTTAAATACCAACCGGAAGTAATATTATTGAACACTTGATAATCCAAAATACGATTGACAGAGCTGTATTGGAATATTCACTAAATGCTTGTTTCCAGATGCCCTTGTGTCGATTCACATGTCCGACATTCACTTGATAATTACCCTGGAACACTTGACCATCTTGATAATCCAAAACTGGAAGGAGTCAAAATGCAAGCATTACCCTGATGAAAATCATTGTGATGTAGTTGAAGCACTGGCGGATTCAGGATTTTTTTTTCGGGGGAGCAAAATTACATAATTAAAATTTTGGTTGAATTTGGGGAGAAAATTAAAAAATTAGTTGAAATTAAGCAAGTAAATTTATTTTTTATATATGTAATTTTTTTAATTTTGATTTTTACATAAATATGTGTTTTAGGTGGGATTCGAGGCGACCACCCATTGCCCAGTGGCGGAGCCAGAATTTTTTTTTTTGGAGGGGAGGAGGGGCAAAATTACATAATAAAAAATTTGGGTTGAATTTGATGGGCAAACTGAAAAATTTCGTTGAAATTATACATATAATTTTATGTTTTATATATATAAATTTCTTTTTTTCACCATAGGTTGAAGAATTTTAGGTGGGATTCAGGGGGACGACTGCCCCCTCGCCCCCCAGTGAATCCGCCTATACCATTGCCCCCAGTGACTCCGCCCCTGGTTGAAAGAAACATCTCTTTCCTTATAATTCTTTTAATAGTCCCTCAATGTCACTTGCCAACACTTCACACACAACATTTTTGAAGAGTAAGTCCTAATGAAGGTGGATTTACTCTGCATTATTCTTGCAAGACATTCAGGCCAACATTTTGGGAAAAAATTCATCTTGCAGCAACTATAGAGCCTCAACAAAGCATAATTTGAACAATCCCCAAGATAAATATGGTCATTCTGAGTAATTTGTTCCAAACTCGATAACCAAACACAAATAACACAATCAACATGCGAAAAAATAGAAACCAAGATCCTAAACAGAAGCCCCGATTTCAACAATTCCACATTAAACACACGAAAATCTTGACAAGTAGAAATCACTTCCTTAAAACAAATCCAATGTCAAACAAAACATACGAGAAAGTAAAATACAAGTCCATTAATTTTTTTTTTTTTTTTTGCTGAATGGTTTTCTTTTTCTTTAATGTGTTGAGAAGTGTACTGATCTTTGGTTGCTAATTTACCACAGCCGAATTTTTCCCCGGTCGTTCTGATATCCAACGCCTTCATCGTTGGCAGAGAGTTCTGAATTCAGAATTGAATAAAGGGCCATGGACTCAAGAGGTAAGCTTTCAACGTATTTCTATTTTTCACTTATGTTGCCTGTAAAGAGCCCTTTTTCATCTTTTTCAGTTTGTAATTTTTTTTTCTTCTATCAAAATCATAGGGTTAGGTAGGAAGATATGGGCCCACAAAGTTGTCCGCATGAGTGATTTTTAGGTGGACTGTGTCCAACACATCACGTGTACACCATCAATAGAAAATCATCACGTATTGTTGAAAAGTTAAAATAACACAAAAGAATCACTAGTCTGGCATTGTCAGGTCGAATAGGGAAGCAATGCCGGTAAAGGTGAATTTATTCATCATATGAACTGATGGTTGCTGTTTGCTCATAATATGCAAAGTTTCACTACAAATTAACTCCTGGTGTGTTTGGATTAGGAAAAATTTGGTGGAAAGGAAAATGTGGATAAAAATGGGAAAGAATTTCTTATTTGGTTTATAGAAAGTAAGGAACAAAAAATTAGTTGGAAAATTATATGAAAAATTAGATGGAAATTTTATAACAAAACAAATAGTGTTTTCCTACTTTTCTATGAATTTTTCACCCCTATACAAATAAAGAAAAATATGATAAATTTCATGAGAAATTCATTTTCCACCAAATTTTCCTTTTCAACAAATTTTCTCTAAACCAAACACAGTCTAACTGTTTGCTTATATGTGTTTCCTTATGCACAGGATTATAGCTATGAATTGCATCGGGTGGAAGTACATTTTGCAATACTGTTTTTTTTCCCTTATTTATTTAGAGTGGGGGGTATTTATGAAAACATTGGCCTTTTTATTTATAATTATTATTTTGAAAAAGTCATTGTCCGCAAATACAGTTTGGTATGTAACCACTCTTAAATCTTAATGGCATTTTAATTTAAGGGGTAAAATTCAAAAGGGGCTCTGAACTATCACAACTTACCTAATTGTGGTCAGAACTACCACGATTTCCAAAAAGGGTGCGATGAAAAAAAAATTGGACTGATTTTTAAAATAAAATTTACCATTACATTCCTAACCTAATATCATTATAAGACTTATATTTGTTTGCGAAAATTACGTCGTTTGGTTATCAAAATAAATTATATCATTTTGCGCACATAAAGAAAATGACGTCTTTTGATAACTAAATGACGTAATTTTCGCACATAAATCTAAGTCTTACAATAATATTAAGTTTGAAATGTAATGGTAAATTTTAATTTAGAAAATAAGTCCAATTTTTTTTCATTGCACCCTTTTTGGAAATTATGGTAGTTCTGACCGCAATTGGATAAGCGATGATAGTTCGGAGCCCCTATGTTCTCCTCCTTAATTTAATGCAACAAAATTTAGTGGGTCAAGATAATGTTATTTGCAAAAAATTTGTTCTTGTTCACTGGATGTTGCACTGAATATTTTAAGGTGGCATAATCATTTGAATTCCTACATTAAAAAAGATGCCTGGTCAGAATAGACTCAGGACTAAAAGAGGCTCTATTATTTAAGGTAATGCAATAAAAAGTGTTACGCGGTGGATATAACATAACGTCTAGCGATTAGTTGGTTTGGTGGAGATTAACAAAAAAAATACAAAGTTTATATATATTAATAATATATTTAATAACTGATATTAGAAAAATGCATAGTTAAAAATGAATATTGTGTTACTTAAAAATGAATATTATTTTAGTTAAAAATAATTAATAGGTTAGCCGTTAGATGAGACGTTATGTTAACTGGTTTAATGGCAGACACTAACATTGATGTGAATCCTAACAAACTGACAATCCAAATTAATATGTTTAGATCTTTCATGGAAGACCGGATTGTGGGCAATGTGAATGGCGGGCCTTATTGTCACAGGTAGGGGAGAATATTGTTTTGTGAACACTGATTCACCAAACCAAAATGGCTTAGTTGAATTAATGTGGTTCGGTAAGTCCAGTCAATCGGTTAATTTAGTTAAAAATTCAAAAAAATTGGTTTAATCGGTTTAGTTGTCGAATGAAATATTATAGGATTTGGTTAATTCGGTTAGCCGAATTACCCCAAAAAAATTTAATAAATAAAAATAAAAATTAGATATAAATATATTGATTTTATTAAATATTTTGATTTAATTCAATTAATTTTGGTTCATTGAGCATTTAAAGAATAACCAAATTAATTGATGGTGCAGTTATTAGTTGACACATTTTCAGTTCGGTAATTGGTTTGGTTAATTGAACAACAATTCGATTTGGTTAACCGACCGATACTCTCTCCTAGTCGCAGCATAACGTCATTGGAGCTTAAGCGTTGATACTCATATATTGTAAGAGGTAAGATATCCAAACCAATTCATAGCATGTGTGATTCATTGACCTATACTCACTCTCCATCGTAGATTCTGAAATAACAGATTGTTTGTTTCTTTTTCATGTTATGAAACTAATTTCAAGAAGCACACAATATCCTATCATTAATTTTCTAGTGGCTGGACAAGCCGCCCAATCAACATCACAATATGACTCCAATATTGGTTTAGAATTTCTTGGAAAGAATAATTATTGAGTTGATGTTCCCGAGAAGTCGTAAGCTTGCATTCATATGATCCTCGGTGGGGCAATCCATGAAATGACTTAGGACTTGAGTTGCATAAGCTAGATCCGGTCTCGTGATTATCAAGTAAAGGAGTCTTCCTACAAGTCTCATGTAGCCTCCTTTGTCACTAAGAGTAGGAGCATTAGATGTAGCTAACTTATGTTTAACATCAATTGTAGTGGTGCACGACTTGCAACCCAAGTGACATGTTTTCATTTAGAGATTAGGACGTACTTTCTTTGGTATAAAAATATCTCCATATCAGATTTGGCAAACTCTAATTCAAAAAAAATATTTGAGGTAACTAAGATCCTTTATCTTGAATTTTATATGGATATGCTCCTTCACTTGCTTGATGAGGCTGGATGAAGTTCATGTGATGATAATATCATCTACATACACCAATAATAATACAAACTCCTATCTTCAATGCATGGTGAACAAGGTGTAATAGTTCATTCTCAAAGTGAATCAAAAAATCACCAGTGCATCACTCAGTTTTGCAAATCATTTTCTATTAGCTTGTTTCAAGCCATAAAGGCTCTTGTTCAGCTTGCAGACAATTCCTTACTTTGTAACCTTTGGGTAGAAGCTTGGAGGCAAAACTATATAAAATTCTTCTTCTGTAGTCTTCTTGGCCAAAGATTTTGTGATAGTCCGGACCCTCCATTTGGGTGTATCCCTTTGCTACTAAACATGCCTTGTATCTATCTATCTTGCCATTAGGTTTTTGCTTCACATTATAAACCCTTCTATCTCTATTATCTTGCTTCCTATGAATGTCTTAATAAGTTTCCATGTCTGATTATCTTTAAAGGTCTACAGTTTATTCTTCGTGACACTCACCCGTTCTGGATTTTGGCAAGCCTCTGAGTACGATATTTGTTATGTGACACGTGATAAAATCAAAAATTCATGTGTCTCTTAATACTCTTATCGTAACTTAAATACTTGTTAATGGGATGGTTTGTGTTAGCTGTTTCACAGTGATAATCAGTCACTCAGTTGGACTTTCTTCTTGTCCTTATGAACCTTCCTTGGACAGATTCATCTCTCTAAACTTCATGGGTTCCTCCCTGAAGTTCCCCCGCATCATTGATTATATGATATGATTCTGTCCTTCCTCGATGTGTATCCATCTCACATCATTAACAATTTCTTCTAGAAAATCCATAAAACTTTAGGAAACATATTACTTTCCACATCATGCTTTTGTACAGAAAATAAAATTCGAAGAATTTTACATTCCTGCTCAGAATTGTCTGATGAGTTATTAAATCATACACTTTGTAACCTTTCTGCATAGCTAGATAATTATACTCCTAAAATGCATTGATTTACTCTACTATCTAATTTGTCCTTACCAACATTAACGGTGCTGTAAAATTACATGCAACCAAAAACATGGAGGTGATCATAATTCATAAGAGGGTTTTCGTTTGAAAAATACCTCATAAAGAGCTCTTCCTACTAGTTTAACTAAAGAAAATATGTTAATCAGATAGACTGTTATCATAACACAATCCCCACATACGTATTTTGGAACGTGTTCGATTGTAACCTCAAGGCTCTACTCACTTCAATGATGTGTGGATGCTTCCTTTCTGTGACTTCATTTGCTTAGATGTGTAGGCATAGTCAGCTGATGGACAGATTCTTTGCTCTTGAGAAATTCATTCATTATTGTGTTCGCAAACTATCTCTCATTGTCTGTCCTTATGCTCTTCACTTTCCCTTCAAATTGATTGTTCAATACAAGAAAGAAGTCTCTGATCAACTTAGAAGTATGTGACTTTTGTTTCATAAAATACGTCCAAATTATGCTTAAAAAGTCGCAACTATGGTTAGGAAGTACCTAGTACTTGTGATGTCTTCAACTACATAAAGGCCCCATACATCTATGTACATATCAAATGTACATATTGATTTAATCGAGCTTTTTCTAAATGATGATCTTGTTTGTCTTGCCGTTGAACACACTATCCATGGAATATTGAAAGTCTCTTTAACAAACGATGGAAATACCCCTCTTAAGATGAAAGACAATTTGGAAATGAGTGAATGATCCAGTCTGTTGTGCCACAGTTCCACAGAACCTGAACTGGCAAAGATGGTAGAAACGAGAGACCTGTGAAGCGCATGTGCACTTGTCTTCCACTGATATATTGGTAATATCGACCTGTTTTGTATTGCTGCGTACTAGTTTTGCTTAACGAATCGTTACACTTATTTCAAAGTGAAGGGATATAGGAGTCCGAATATAAATGAAATGAAAATAGGTGAAATATTAATTTAAAAAACTTATTTACCCTTTCTATATATTATCTATTTTATTTTATTATGCAATTACTAATATACCAATATCATATCAATACTGATGACAGAAATATTAGGGTATTTTAGTATTTTTTCTTGCACAGAGAAATTTTCAAAAAAAACGATGTATTAATATTAATGACAGAAATATTAGTGTGTTTTAATATTTTCTCTTGCATAAAAATAAATTCTGAACAACGACATTCATTTAATGTCAACTTTAACCCACTAGTTTGGTCCTCATGTGAGTCACAAAAATATTTTGGGACCTCTATAATTCTGCCCATATCTTAATGGGGGTACATTTAGCCCCTACTCTCGTGGACAGTACTTTCCGCATCCATCTTGTGAAAAGAGAATTTTTAAACAGAACTTCAAAACTCACAATGAAGTGTTCCTTTGTGCCATTTATACATTAGAAAACAAGCAAGCACGGCAATAAGTATAATGCGACAACCACAAGGAATCTATTTGATTTATCGGAAAGCTAGAAGCTGTCGTTCCCTGTACACAGTTTTCACCTGCTCCCCGATCTGAAGTCGGATTCTATGGCCTCAGGAGTACTTGATACTTCAGTTTTGTTGTGAGCATATTTGAATACAGGTGGTCTAGTTCAATAGGAAGAACAGACTGCATTCCACTAATCATAAATGTAACTCCACATGTAAGGTTTACAGGTACAGATAGAGGGAGTCGAGACGAAAATAACCTGCAGTGAAGTAGTTACTCAATCATTTAACATGCTTGTGGCTTATGTGAATATCAGAACTTCAATACTTATTCCATGGGGTTGTGATAATCCTAATCCATGATTTGGTACGTAATGCGCGGTTTAGAACCAAGTACCAATATCTTTATCCAAGAATAGCAAGACACATTTATACAATATGCAACTGCATGAACCTAGCAAATGGCGCTGCTATGACCATGACCACGATGCAAAGCTGAAAATCTGTTTAACATGCAGCTCAATTAACTGCAACAGTAACGAATGCACTAAATATGTCTCACACACAGTAACAAAAAACAATCTACTGTAAACATTTCAGAGGTAAAGTAATTGATAGATCAATACTCACCTGAATGCTGAATCTCACATGTCAGTTGCTTGTAAAGACCTTTAAATAAGTACATTGATAATTCCTTTGGACATTCAACCACCTGTCACTGCAATTAAAATTTCCAATAACTAGCACCTCCCAACCTCATATTGAGGTCACATAACATACTCTGGGTAAATCAACAGCGACTAGAATAAGACCCGGTAGTATGCGAAAACTTGCCTCGAAAATATTTGCATGCCTAAATCATGAGATAGTTACCCACTGACGTCTGGCGAAGCACCTTGGAACTTCTGTCAAGTCCATGTGATGCCACCTATTGAAAAAACAGGTAACCTTCTTAATTTTTAAAGACGGACGATGTAGAAAACTAATCTTGTCCACTTTAATTTATGATTAGGCTTCACATCATTCTCTAGAATAGGAACGATCTAGGGTTTCTCTTTCAACTCCGCTCTTAACCTGTCTTTTTTTAGAAACCCGTCTTTTTCATAGTAAATCAGGAATATGTATTATACCCTCATTTCTACTAATAACAAGTCCATGAATATGACAATTATGCCTTCAATTATTGCTCTAAGAGAGGAGCAGGAATAAAAAGAAGGAAACAGGTAAAGAAGCGATTTAAGGTCACCGACATAAATAGCTAAAACAAGAGCAAATGAAAGGTAAGCCCTCACTTGTTGCTCTAACAGATTAAAAAGAATAATCAATAAGGAAGCGGAAAATGTAGAGTAAGGGCACCAGAACAACTGGCTAAAGCCAAGAATGGGGATACAAGAAAGTATGCAAGGCTGAGGTAGCCAATGTCAGTACCATGTAACAAAGGGCTGCATAGCGTTCCTCATTCAAGAAGAGTGGCTTTCCTCTGCGCAAGTCCACATCCTGCAGTATTTGTGAAGGCATTATTTTAATGTTGTACATTGTAGCTGTTACTAAAGAGCATTGTGGCAAAAGACATATAAATGTTAGCATTACCTTATGTCTCAGTTACAGGTTTACGAAACGAGTAGAAATCACCGTTTGTGATCAATACTACCAACAGATAAAAAAAATTCAAAAATAAACAAAACAGATTACCTCTTCTCCAAATGCATCCAAATACGGAGAAGGCCAGAGTGCCTGACGTGCACATCTTTGAAGCAGAATTGTAGTTTTCTAATTGTTAAAATAATTAGTTAGCAACACATACAAACACGATAGTATTGATTAGCAAGGCAATGAATCCTACTCTGATAAGCAGATACACTCCAGTACCAGCACCACAGGTCACCGCATGGGTTTCACATCTGTTTTCACTGTAGAAACAGTATTGCGGAATCATTCATTTCACGATAAAAAAAAATCACTATTTTCAATGATTGCACGACATCCATGATTTACATGATTATGATGTCTACCTGCAGCACGACTTCCATAATGATGAGCATAATCTACCACAAAGCAAGCATAGTGCAGGCTCTTCGATAGTTGAATTGCAATCAGAGCACTGTTGCTTAATACACCTAAAGCATACATCATCCATATACAATAAATGAACATGAATGCATCTAAATACATTTGAAATCAGTGACATGCAAGTAAGGATACCTCTGCAGGAGATCCTGGTAAACATGAGGCAAATGCATCAACTTAAATGGAACCGCTGGGGTCAAACTTAAATAATGCTGAAAACCACAATCCCTGAACTGACTTTCAAAATGATGGAGCCATTTTAAAACCAATGAACGAAGATATTTATCTTTCAAGACAACATCCAATGAAGGGATCTGATACATGTGCTCCAACTTTTGAATTTCAGCAAGTTCAGCATCTTTATCGATCAAATTTATCATATCATCACCATAAAACGATTTATCATGCTGCTGCCCAGAGGTCAAACTGCTCAAAACTTTTGATAGCAATGCACACCTTCTCAGAAAAGGAAAACTCATGCGACGAATCCCATCATACACACTACTCATATTATCAATGTAGTTGGAGACAAAATACTGACGAGCAACTCTAGAATCTCGGATAAATTTGATTATGTCACCAATCAAGCAGTCTTGTAGACTTAATTCATTATTGTCTGTCTGAAATTTCCCATGATATGTGGCTATGGTCTGCAAATCAAGGAATGGTCAATAACTAAATGAGTAGGCCATTAACATAGTTAAAGATATTGAAGTATACTAAAAAAACACACCTGAGTTACACAAACAATATAAAAGAGATGAACAAGTGATGTGAATGATTCCTTGCACGATAAAAATGGTCTGGGAAGGCAAAAGAGAGTCCACATAAAAGATGAAAAAGGGTCATGAGCAAGAATAGGATCTGAAGTTCGCTCCCAGAACCTTATATCATAGTACGGCATGGCCAATTCTGAATGTCTTCCAGCATTAATACTATTATCTGGAAGGGAAACATTGATTTAATTACTAAACTAGTAACAAAATAAAAAAATTGAAGTATATACATAAATGTAACTGGGACGTGCTGACAATCTATTGGAAGCCATGCAGTGGGTAATGCAAATCAGCGCATGGAGCGGAATGCAATAACTTTTCTATGCAAAAGTGAAAAAAAAAATTAACGAGGTTGATGCAAGAGTGAAAAGAAACCAAACTAAGCTGATATGACATCAATAAACTAATCATGTCGTCACATAAGATACCAGAATCAGAATGAAAGAGGTAGTTTTGTACCTCTTTGCCCTGATGGGCTAGATGCTTCAACAGGATGATCCATGGATATGGATTCCACAAGAAGCTGGATACCACGGAATCTCAGAAATGTTTGCCTTGGATCTCGACTGCGTATATCATCCACAATCTTGATCAATGAGGATAACGCAATTTCACCAGAAGATTTCAGTTCGCCATACAACAAATCAAGACTGTGTGTTGGAGTCAAAGATGTTTTGCCAGTCCGTGCAGCAATTTCAACTGACATGAGGGAGTACTTAAGAGTATCCCACATGATTGAGGAGTGACACGCTCCGATTTGACCAGAGAATCTGTTCTTCTTCCCTGGAATGTACAAAGAGTACAGCGATTGGAGGAGAGGTCCGACATTTGTTTTTTCTCTTCCATTCTTCTTAGTGAGCAGATCTTGCAAAATCATATCCTTATTAATCATAGCACATGTTTTTTGCAAGATAAACAAGGCTTTTTGAACACCGGAGAGAAAACATTCTCCTGCCCCAGAGTCAGAACGCTTAAAAGCATGTGATAAAGAAGTCACTGGTTTCACTGCTTGCTTATAAGTATCTGGAAAATCTGCAGGTAATGCAGGCAAAACAGAATTCGCAAGTAGACGACAAACTGGACAGAGGAACTCCCCCTGGAAACGGAATTAAGAAAAAAGATGAATATATGCATTTTATAGGTTTCGGAGAAAAAAAATTGGGAGACAAACAAATCATACCTGATCCAGATCTAAAATATGCCCTCCTTCAAATGCAACTCTTCTCGATTGCCTGCAGGGTAAAAAGGCAAAGGAAGTCTGAATGTCATGCAAAACACTTGAGGTACAGATTACGAGCAAGCTTTCAGTGAGATTATACATCAAGCAGCAGAAGCAAAACTCATGTAACACATGAATCTACTCTTGCCATTCAAAATGGCAGCGTAACTTGCACCTCTTTGGTGTAAAAATTACATTAAACAGTGGATCTTTTTTATTCAAAATGACATTGGAAGTTGCAACATCTGTTTGTTGTTTTGAGTAAATTATGAATTTGTCATCACTCATCAGTAAAGACAGTTTGACTGACTTCTACAACAGCAGATTCGCTTTATAGTGTTGGCAGGGCAAACATGCTTGAGGTACATGTATTAAATCAATACAACTGTTTAACTAAGGAGTTACAGACACCTTATATGTATTTATGACCTGCATATATAATTTGCCAGACAGAACTTATTGGAAACAATAGAAATCATTATCAAATACTCAATTTCAACCAAGGCAGCCGCTATGGTGAAATTGGTAGACACGTTGCTCTTAGGAAGCAGTGCTTGAGCATCTCGGTTCGAATCCGAGTGGCGGCACATTCTCTTCTAAAAGAGATACAATAAGTTCTATAATGAATTCAATTCCGATACCTTATTTTAAAAATGGATATGATATTTTTTACTGTAGAACATATATTAACTCATATTTCCTTTTCCCTTGTTTCAATTGTAATTACAATTTATTTTATAACCTTAGTAGTCGACGAAATCATAGGACTTTCTAATCGTCTGAAAAATGTCTAATAGCTATTTTTTTCTGTATAACAGGATTATTAATTAACGTAAAGATGGCTTCAGATAGTCAAAATCTAAAAACACACTAATTATCAGCACCAATGGTTACCTTTCCCTCAAGGAAGACAAATATAGATCAAGACATCCCTGATGGACTGCATGTCCACATGAAGATAGAAACACTCCATCACAATCTATAGGACCAAAATCACCATATATAGACAATCGATCTCTTTCAGCAGATAAACTACCAGTTTCATCAGAAGAATGATCTACCCCATCTTCTAAAAGACCAATTGTATGTTTATTGCGAAGTGAGGCTTCAACAGATTCACTCTTATGACTAGCACCGAATCGAAGGGACTCTGTCTCGATATCAGTTGATTTCATGTTTTTAATTTGATCATGTACTTGTTCCCATACAGATGCATACATCTTTTCTTCCAATGACTCAGATAGCTCCGAGCTGCCAAGACTACCATTCATTGGACAATGCAATGGCAACTGAGGTCCTTTGTTTGCAGGAAACTGCGCCCTTAAGTACTCAAGGTATGCCTCATCCCATATTTCCACATCACTGTTAAACTCAGCCGCAGCACGTTGTAGCAATTGTAAAGATTCAGAAACAATGTCTGACCCTGAGGTGCTTGGTGAAGTCCTTTCAGACTGCTTACAGGTAGCACCAGATATATCTGGTTGGTGACATATCCAAGAAGGATGACCGTTCTCGACAAAACTCACCAAGCGAGATTTCTAGTCCCAAGATCATAGATTTCAATGAAAATGACACAATGCATATATTAGCGAGAAACTATGGTGATAATAATACATAAATATATCAATGCTGGCGGTGGAAATTATCTGTATTTACCTGGAGATGGACAAGGAAAGAGATGGAAATTGTAGAGGTTTGATCATGACAAAGAGAGCAAATATCATTAACAGATTCTTCAGCTACACTCCTAGCGTTGTCTCGAATTTGTCCACTACTTGAGCAAGTCAGCTCAGCACTATCACTGGCATCTATGCTTGCAAGAAATTTGAACTGCTCGGCCTTCATTTTAGCCTGCACAGCAACAACATATACTGACTTCTTTGGTACACACATTAAGGGCATATTTTTGCAAGCTTAAATTGGTGTTGACTATTACTTATCAGTTCAAAAACTAACTCTAACTAGCACACTTTTTGTCTCAAAAAGTTCTCTAAGTTATGTTATTTAAGTTCAGTTGAGATCAATTTAAGCTACAAGGAACACAGTGTTAGTAGAGCCATCCAAAGTTACAGTCAGACAATAAGAAATGCACAGTGCAGAATAAAGTGAAAAAACAAATTGTGAGTATTTTACCAAAATAGCAGCTTGTCTCTCCCTAGCTTTCACCTTGCGATCTTTATTATCAACCGCAACAGGGATGGAGATATTTGCATCCTTATTTTCAGAGTGAAACAAATGATCAACAAGTTCCGGGGTAAGTTTTCTTAAAACAGTCATGCATTCAGCTTCAAGTTCAGCAAATTTCTTAAGCAAAGTACCAATAAAAGAAGAAATGTCACAGTTGTCTGCTTCCACCATAGAAGCAGAATCATCTTTCTTACGAGTTCTCATCAATAGAACAAGAAGAGACAGTAAACTCTGTTCGCCAAAGGATTTACTTGGTTCACAAGCAATCTTTTCACCGGCAAAAGCTAGCAGAGGAATCAACCCTGAGGTGTCACTAGACTTCCTCTGTTGTGCGCATATATCAAGACCAAGGGCGAGTAAGTGCAACGCCGAGAGAAGCACACAATCAGGAGCAGGAGACTCTGTCAGCTCAGTAAAAACAGCATAATATAGCACAGCACGAACAATTTGCAAGGCTGTTCTACAGGTAGCTACTTTGGCGACCTCGCTGAGAGGATTGTATATCTTCGTCCATCTGGGACACTGAGCGGTCAGTGCAGAAACACCGCATACACGCAAATACCTCTCTTCAGCAACTTGCAAGTCCTTGGGATTCCACCGAGGGTGATATAGATCCAACTCTTTCCAGAATGAGGCTCGCAACGAATACATACCCTAAAATTGGAGAAACAATCAACAAATCTGTTCCAAAACTTCTCATTTAGGGTATTAAAGTAAATACTTCAAGTGTACCTGTTTTAAGCCAGAGGGATCAGAGTATGAGGCAATATTATCTAAAATTTCTTGAATCTGATTGCTTTTACAAAGATCACGAGGAAGGGACTTCACCAACTGACTGCGTGTAGCATCCCCAACAGATAATCTTTGAAATAGTTCCCTTTTCAAACATTCAGCTGTGGTCATTCCACAGAACCGCCGCTCCGTAACTATTTGTATTAGCAGAGCCAGCATCTCCTGAATGAGAGCAGGTTCATTCCTAAACAAAGACTGTCCAACTCAATTGCCACTTCTAGTCAATAATAAATATTATACAAAAGGTGTTCGGGAATATTGCTTGTGAAACCATTAAAAAGTAAAACTCGTTAAACATGATAAGAGCACTTACTCAATAGACTTTTCAAGATTTAGAGTCAGATAATTTGACAACCCAAAACGTTCTACAATTCTTTTTACAAAGTGGTCAGTAGGAGCTAGAGCAGCACAACATTGAAGCAAAAATAAATCAAGCTCCATGCTCTGTTCTGACCTGCAAAACCATTTCAAGGATGGAGGGAATAATAAAAAGGACTGCAGGTTTAAACTCGATAGCAACTTCCAAGCAATGAGTGGTAATGCATAAGTAGGATTGCATCTACAAGAGAGGTGTTAGGTACCAGCGTGTCGTGCGATACAACTCACAAGAGACCACAGCAGCATCACCATTTCTCTTCCACATTCCAGCATAGACTTGGGCACAAAACACTCTGATACGTACAGGATGTTCCATTAAAAAGGCTGAAAACCCACAGGGGTGGGAGCTTCCAAAAAAATTTCCAAAAAAGTTCAGTGTTTCTGGCAGGGGCTCATAAGACACAGACACAGTAGTCTGTGGCACCACAGATTCTCCATATAATTGTCTCAATCCTCTGAGTAGCATAGATGACAGTAGTCTGTGCAAGGGTATATGGAGAGATATTGCCTGTGAACTAACATCGTACTCCAGGTATGGCCATTCTGACAAACTTAAAACATGTAATACTCCAGAATCTGCTGTTGAATCTACTTCCATGGATTTATTCGCAGAAGCCTCTGTGTCACATTCCATTTCAGAACCAGATCCTTCAGGAAGAAGTTTTTCACATAGCCCGCTCTCCATGCCTGAACTTGCAGGAAGAATACTGCGGAAAGATAATGTTTTTCTTCTTGATGGTTCTTTCAAACGCGAAAACCGCTGGAAGATATAATTACCCTTTCGGAACTTGGATAAAGTTCTCTTAAATGCTACAAAATTACTGCCAGGTGAAAATTCACTTGTAGGTGAAAACACATTTAGGAGATCTTCTGATGGTATATCAACTTCCAACCAATTCTCAATTGCCCTCAAGCTCTCAGATGCTAGCCAAATGGATGACAGAGGAACTGAAAGAGGTCTATCCTTATCTGTTTGAACAGCAATTGATGATTGTGGCACAATATTACTTTTGCCTGTTGCACTACATACAGAGCTTTCACGGGAAACACGTCCTACTTTTGCATGTCTCGAACTTTCTCCATCGTTCAGCTCTATGTCACATGCATGCCAAACTGTATCTTCACTCACCTCTCTGGAGTATGCACCATCCACAAGAAGTGAATGTACAAGTGCGATATAGTAATCTAGAATAAAAGGCAGATGCATATGGTCATTTTCATCTTCTACGTGAATACCCGTCTCCCTCTTTTGCGGATCCATTCCTTGCATAAAGCCCAATAATCTGACCCAAGTTTTTAGAATGCATTTGCGATCGCTCACTACATATTTAGGAACATCATCATGACTCAAAACAAACCGAATGTCGTCAATAACGCGAAGTGTGGTGTCATACAAATTGTTCCACTTGACTAGCTGCCAAAAAGAATTCACATACAATTCAATATTTTAAAGTTGTGAATAATTGCACTAGTTTGAAAGCATTCAGAAAATAAGCAGATCAATAACTCAAGAAAACACAGGACAAACTACAGCTTATGAATGTGGGAGCCTGAAACTTTTACGATAATCAAACTAGCAGACAAAGCACAATTAGCTAAAGTTAAAAAGGGGCCGTAGATATGGAGCATAAAGCTAATTCATAATATACCTGAATACGGCCATCTTCCCCAGCACATGATACAAAGATGTCCTCCAAACATCCAACAAACATATCCAGCAGATTCATTTCCTTGACTAGACGGGGGGTCAATGTTGGAACAGTTAGAATTTGTACAGCAAATGTTGATATGAGCGGATATTTCTTATAAACAGCATCACTAGATTGTTTGATGCTTTCATCTATGACTGATGGGTAGTACTTCACGAAGGCTTTGGCAAACTCATATTTAAATACAGGTTCCCCTAACAATTTGAGGAGCAATTCATGAAGCTTTTTCACAGAATCGTTGGCTAACTGTCTCTCTGCCCTCAAGAGAATATCCAGTAAACCTCCCATAGAGTACATTTTCTCTGAAACAAAACTAAGCAAACTTTCACTGTACCTGCAAAACTCTAGAAGCATTTCAACAACAGCATAAGTCAGTTCACTGACAATCTTTCTTTGTTCAGAAGCTTGGTCACTTTTACTTGTGGTTTTCTGATGAGTACCCTCCTCCGCACATAACAACTTATCTTGCCAATGAAGGAGAAGCGCGTCGAAAACAGGCCCCACAGTGTGGGCACAGTCATCCGGAAGAGGCTGTATTTCATCTGCACCCTTATGATTTGAACAAAAGCCCTCACGTTTCCAGGCTGTCACATCCCCGCAGTCACAACAACCTCCACCTGTGTATATGGTCGAATAATCATGATTTTCATGGTTCCCATTCAAGAAGCATGGAACACAAATTGCACATGTCGGATCGAGTTCACATGTCAAGCAGCGGTAGGCTATATCATTATGCCCCCAAACTGCCCCACAAACGCCGCGCTGACCAGTACTCATATTGGCAAGTGTTGTCAAAATAACCCCTGGATCACCTTCAAACATGATCCACTGCAGCCAAACCATGCATTCACGGAATTGATCTTTCAACCATGAGCTTGAAGAAGATTGTTCGGAGATGGGAATATCGCGTACTACTTCTTCATCACTGGGTAATATTACAGATACGAATTCTGGTTTAAGGAGCCTGTTCTCTTTGATGAAAGCAACTAAACCAGACTGAAAGTTACTAAGTACTTTTTCGGGGACTCCATGTTCAATTAGTCTCTGTAAAAAAAAAACGGAAATTTAATCAAACTAATATGGTCAATAATTTTTGCCTGGGCAAAGAGTCAAAACTTGTATAGTTGACCTTTACTTATACTATGACCATAATGATTTTGACATTACTGTTCAACAACTAGGGACACAGATCCGGTGTTGCGCAGCGCTTTGCTGCGAGCACAAAACGACATCGTTTTGGATGACAGTACACGCGACGATGTCGTTTACAGCATAAAACGACGTCGTTTTGTGCTCGCAGCAAAGCGCTGCGCAGCACCGGATCCGTATCCAACAACTAGTGAAAACTAGACCTTTCATACCATTAACTCTCTACATAATCAGAAATGAACTATCAGAGAATCAAACACTTCCAAATGAACAACAGCAACCAGAGATGAGGCCATTTATCATGGCAAGCCCAAGTCCGGTCACAGTGTGACACAATAACACTCTCCTAAACCATCCATCCAGCTATCCATCTCTCCTTCCTTGTAAGTCAATCACAAAAGCTAATTCAATTGAAGCAGTGGCATCCCAAGAAACATAATTTGGCCTTCACAAGTTAAACCACGCAAATTGCAAAACTAATTAAACATCAGGATGATGAGATATGCAATTTTGCTGGCCTATCAAACCTCAAGATAACTTCAAACAGAAAAATTTGACTCAGTTAGTCCGAGATGGAAACGACGATGAACAACAACCACTAAATACTTCACAAGACTCTCAGCTTTGTCACCCTTTCTGATCGAGATGACCAAAATCAGAAACCGAACCTGTAGAACAAGCTGGCGAGGCGTGAGCGAAGAGGAGGGCGAGTCAATCTCCATCATCCCGGCCAAGTAACGAAGCCAATCGGCACAAGAGCAGTGAGGCAATCGACGGCTTTCGCTCCCCAGGATGGGCCCAAACACGACACGACACAACACAACTACGCGTCGACAACAGAAAACCCTAGAAAAGGAATTGGAAGAGTGTCGAACATTCTGCCCGCCTTCACCGCCAAATCGACTGCGAGCTCACCCAATCCCAAGTTTGTTTCAATCAGGATCAACTCAACGCTTCCGCAGTTCCTGTTGAAACTTACTTTATAAATATTGCTTTTGTACTGTCTCTGTCGGAATCAATTACCACAGTAATAAAAAAAGAGAAAATATCAAAAGAGATTGTATAAGAATTATTATGATTTTTTAAAAAAGAAAATAAAAAAATTGAATTGATTTTTTTAAATAATTTATAATCACGTTTATAAATTAATATTAGTACGAGACTTATATTTGTGTGTGAAAATTATGTCGTTTAGTTATCAAACTAAATAATATTATTTTACGCACATAAATAAATGACGTCTTTTCATACTCAATCATTTAAAATTCTTAACAAAGTTAATAAGATCTGTTATATTTAAAAAATCAAACAAATTGATTTTAAGCATCATTCAAAATCAGTCCATTCTTTTTTTCATTGCACAGTTTTTGAAAATCGCAGTAGTTCGCACCGCAATTGAACAAGTGGTGATATAGTTCAGAGCTCCTTTTGAATTTTTTTCCTAAAAAAATGTGATTAAAAAAACTAAATTGAATTCGAATGATGAGTTGCGTAAAATGATATGATATAATTTTGCATAAAAATCTAACTCGTGTAATAATATTAGTTTAGAAATATAATGATAAATTTTATTAAAAAAAATCAGTTCAATGTACCACACCAGATTCAAAATAAGATGGAAGTACAATTAGACTGTGTTAGGTTTAGGGAAATTTGAGTGAAAAGTAAAATTTGAGAAAATAAAAACAAAATTTTTTTGTTTGAGTTAGAGGAAGTTACAGGATGGAAAATTAAATAAAAAATGAAATAAAAATTTTAACAAACTAAAGAGTGTTTTAGTACTTACTCATGAATTTTTAACTCACAACTAAACAAAAGAAAATTAGATGAATTTCATGATAAATTCACTTTTCCTCCTATTTTTATTTCCACCAAATTTTTTCGAAGCCAAATACACTATTAATGTCTTTATAATTTACCCTTAATGATTATCTTTATTGTGTAAATTTAAATTTAGGACTTAGCGTATATATCTTGTCAGGACATATAAGTTGCGTACTCTATCGGCTAAATGATGTTGTTTTAGATTATTTTTATTAGATTTATGATTTCTAAGTTTTAGATTTTTATTATTTTAGGGTTTTTAAAATTTATCTTTCAAAATTTTACATTTTTAGTTTTTGTTTATGTTTCCAAACCTACCAAAAACAGTGTTTTTTCACAACTCTAAACACTTAATCCTAAAATCCAAAAAATACTAAAAAATTAAACCTTAAAACCCTTAGAAATCCTAAAATATAAGAAACTTTAAATCTTGAAACTCCAAAACCTCTAAACACCATTCAAAATGAAGTCATTTTAACCACTATAGTACATAGCTTAAATTAAATATTACCTATTAAATTTTTGTGTCGTTTGAGCTCCTTTCTTATACGTAATTATTAGAATTTCTGTAATTTATAAGTGTCGTTTTCACTATATATATATAATTTTTTATATTTACGAATGTGTTTTTGACTAGTTTCGCTATATCTCAAATATTTGATGTGTTGACTTTTCGTGCCATGGTGTGATTTTCTATTTTGTATGTTAAATATTATTATAAATATCATGATATTATGATGGTGTTAAATCTGACTTCAATAAGTATTTTATATAATTATTTTTTATTATAAGTACTTTGAATAATTTATGTTTAAAATTTAATACATTTGTCCTTTAATTGAGTAGACTGAAGAGATGTTAATACTTAATACTAGATTTCGAAAATATTTATATATACTCTATGTATTTAATATATTTTATTAGTGTATAATTTTTTTTATGAATTATGATGATGAATTAATTAATTTTTTATTTTTAAAATATGTGACAGTATTATAAAATGATAACAAAAAATGAATAGATAGGTGTAAGTTAATCGGTAAATAAATAATGACGGAAGGAAAAAGAGTATAAAACTTAAAAGATGAGAAAACAAAAAAGAGAAGTTAGCCAACAGATTTTTCATTAATTAAATTATTAAAAGAATTTTATTAGCACGATCATTAATTTAAAAACATATGAATACGTGGCATTAAAAAGTTGAAGAAATCGATTACGTGAAATAAAATCATTACTTTTTTTCCGTGGACCAACAACATGCGTTCGTGGCGAGCAGGTATCTACAAAACAAAGACTTAGGGAAAAATGGATGTATCACAAGATATCTATTTAATCAACTAAAATAATTTCATTTTGAATAATGTTGAGATGTTTCAGGATTTCATAATTTAAAGTTTTTTTTTAAAATTTTTGAGGTTTTGGAGGGGTATAGGTTTTATTTTTTAGTATTTTTAGAATTTTAGAATACAAGATTTTAGAGTTGTGAAACGATGTCGTTTGAGATGTGTTTGGAAACAACAACAAAAACACTAAAAATATGAAAGTTTGAATCTAAAAAATTTTTAAAACCGTAAAACAATAAAATTTCTAAAATTTAGAAATACTAAATCTCATAAATAAATCTAAAACGATATCATTTCAGCCGCTAGAGTAGATAACTTATATATCCGCTAAACCTTTTTTCTTGGTCCAGAATGTGAGATTTGTTATTTTTGGAATCAAGGGAAGTCTTATTTAAAACTTATTTAAATTATTGTGCTACAATTTTTTCCAATTTAATAGAGAGTGGAATAGAAAAGTTGACAATGACGATGAACAGGATCCGTTGATGTAATTTAAAATAGGAATTTTAGCGGTCAGGATTTGCACATGCTCTTCCGGCGATTTCGGCTCTTGCGCTTTTTTAGCGGGCAACAAAAACAACCACTGAAAAGAAAACAATACCCAACAAAACGCATCTCCATCCTTCTCACACTTTCTTCTTCTTATTCCTTCTCTTTCTCTCTCTACCCACCTTCAGCTGTGTCTGCTCCATATCCTCAGTCAGACCTCAGCAGCAGCAGCAGAAGAGCGCTTGTGCTGAATCTCAGGCCTTCCAGCTGTGTATCTTTTGCCGTGTGAAATCTCATCTCTAGGTCAAAAATCTGTCTAATAAGTTTCCATTTTCAGTTGAATTCGGCCGGTGGAGATTTAGAAAAATGGATCCGCGCCTGAGAGGAGGATCCATGGCGTCTACCTACGGCTACAATCACCAATCAGCGTCTTCGGGTTTGGATCGGTGTTTAATCGGTGGAGATAGGTATGACGGGGTTCTCTGGAACGAACACCGCCAGTTTAGGGATTTTCACCACTTTGAAAATGATCAAACGCCTAGCACCAGCTCCGTGGCTTCGGTTCCCGAGGAGGAATCGCCCGAGGAGGATTTTTCAGACGTGGTGTTGAAGTATATTAATCAAATGCTTATGGAGGAGGACATGGAGGATAAGACTTGTATGTTGCAGGACTCTCTAGATCTTCAAGCTGCTGAGAAGCCTTTTTACGAGGCCCTCGGTGAGAAATACCCCCCTTCCCCAAGTCTCCAGCAGCTGCCTGAAACGTTTTGCTACCGCGGGTGCCAAAGCCCTGATGCTGTTTCAGCTCTAAACTATAATATCGCTGATGCTACTTATAGCGGCGGTGGGTACATGGTGGATGCTGGCTCAATTAATGGCTATCATGGTAACTATGATTACATCCAGGAGGAAGTTATTCCGGTTTACACAACTACTTCTCAGTCGTCGTTAACTTGTTCGAACGGAGTGTTTGCGATGCTGAATGGGATGGTGGACTCCCCGATTAGCACGCTTCAGATCTCAGATTTTTGCAAGGAGAGCGCGTCTGTCTGGCAGTTCAAGAAGGGCGTTGAAGAAGCTAACAAGTTTCTCCCGGCATCTGCAAACTTACTTGTGAATTTGGAAGGGAGGGCGTCGACTTATCTTGAATCAGAAAGTGAAACCAATGGTGCCCTGGTCAAAGAAGAGACAAAGAATGATGGAGAATACGTGTCTTACGGGTCAAGGGGAAGGAAACATCTACATAGGGAGGCAGATGAATCAGAAGAGAGAAGCAGTAAGCAAGCAGCCGTTTATGTAGAGTCCAATGTCAAGTCAGAAATTTTCGATGAGGTCTTGCTCTGCAGTAAAGGTAGTACAACATCCCCCTTGGCAACCCTTCGTGAATCGTTGCAGAATGGAACTAGCAAAGCTTCCCAACAGAATGGACTGGTGAAAGCCGCTGTTAGTACTGGGAAGGGTCGAGGTAGAAAACAAAATGGTAAAAAGGAGGTGGTGGACTTGAGAACTCTTCTGGTGCATTGTGCCCAAGCAGTTGCTGCTGATGATAGCAGGAGTGCCAATGAACTGCTGAAGCAAATTAGGCAGCACGCTTCTCCATTCGGAGATGGAAATCAGAGATTGGCTCATTGTTTTGCTGATGGCCTAGAGGCCCGTCTGGCTGGTACTGGCAGTCAAATATACAAAGGCCTCACTAGTAAGAAGACATCTGCAGCTGATATCTTGAAGGCTTACCATTTGTATCTTGCTGCTTGTCCATTCAGAAAGATTTCAAATTTCTTCTCAAATAAGACAATCTTGAATGTGGCAGCCAATTCAATGAGGGTTCACATTATTGATTTTGGGATTCTTTATGGTTTCCAGTGGCCCACGTTCCTGCAACGAATATCATTAAGAGCAGGAGGACCTCCAAAGGTTCGGATTACTGGTGTAGATTTCCCACAACCTGGCTTCAGGCCAGCAGAAAGAGTTGAGGAGACAGGGCGCCGCATTGCAGGTTATGCTGAAAGGTTCGGCATTCCTTTTGAGTTTAATGCAATAGCGAAGAAATGGGAAACCATCAAAATAGAAGATCTTAAGATCGACCAGGATGAGCTCCTTATAGTAAATTCGCTCTATCGATTCCAAAACCTACATGATGAGACGGTAGCAGCAAACAGTGCCAGAAGTATTGTGCTTAACTTGGTGAGGAAGATCACTCCAGAGGTATTCATCCTTGGGATCGTTAATGGTGCTTATAATGCTCCATTTTTCGTAACCAGGTTCCGGGAGGCTTTGTTTCATTTCTCTGCGTTGTTTGATATGCTTGAAACAAATGTCCCACGGGAATATTTAGAAAGAATGCTGATTGAGAGAGAGATCTTCGGTCGAGAAGCTCTTAATGTTATAGCTTGTGAGGGATGGGAGAGAATTGAACGTCCCGAAACATACAAGCAGTGGCAAGTTCGTCAACTTAGGGCTGGATTTAGGCAGCTACCTGTGGATAGAGATATCATTAAAAGAGCGGAAGATAGAGTGAAGTCGAGCTACCATAAGGATTTTGTAGTTGACGAAGATGGTCAGTGGTTCCTCCAAGGATGGAAAGGGCGGACAATATATGCCCTTTCCTCTTGGAAACCAGTTTAAGAGAATTTCATAAGCATGTCTTATGAACATGCAATCTGGCCAGCAGATTCAAGAACATTTCATTGACAAAATCAAACACAATCCATGCTTACTGGTGCTGAAGTTGATCTGGCAATTCGCCATGTTTATCTATGATTTCACGGTATTGTGTAAACTTCATACATGCTCACCTGACGCTCTTGTGGTCACCAAGAATCTGCACAACATTTTATCCAGATGACATGAATCAGTATAACATGATAGTTCAGCATGACCAGATGTCTATCTTGGCTAGGAAGAGGTAAGTTGTAATTGTAACATAGGCAATGTTTCATTTACAACCTAGCCTGTGAATGTAATACTTAGCACTCTTTATAAATATTTATATTGAAGTTGATATTCGTTTTCCACTACTCTGTTTTATCTCTGATCCATCTCGGCATCCACCATATTCATTTTTAAATATTAATATGATATGCATCCAACCAACAAAAACTAAAATATAATGATAAAGCTCCCCCGAGCACACCGCCTAAGATATCTCTTTTAACTTTTTCCACAAGTTGCTAATAGTGGAAAGCAGGTCCAAATACAGATTCCTAAATGCATAAAAGTCTATCACCATCTTTGTGGGATCCTAGGAACTTATGAGGATCCAACAAAACTCATAAAAGATGAAAAGTACCTTCTGGCGGTTTATTTTAATTTCAGAACACGGTACCGAAAGATAAGATTTCCTTATTAAAAACTGCTCAATTAGACAACACATTTTCATATTAATAATCTACAAAAGCGACACATTTGAGGACCAGTAAGGACAATAACCTTGGAAGTTCACATAATACATTAGTTTCATATAGTTTCTTCGTGTCGAGCTCTCCGTGGGATCTTGGTTTTGGTGGCTGTCCTAATCATTGATGCCATGGTGCATTATTGTGGCCACAGTGGACGTCAAAATAGTGTGAGCCTAGTGCCTTCTCTAGTGAGGGCCAATAGATCTGTCTGGTACTATAGTGAGCAAATATCCAATAGCTGAAAACAAACAGCGCATCAGTCACCAAAATAGAACTCACAATTCAATTTTTTATTTTTTAGTGTATTGGATTTTTATTATTCCACATTTCAGATAGCTGGTTCTTATCTGAATAAAATGCAGAACTGCTGTGTGTAAATTAAGGTGAAGACACCTCTCAAAACAGCACTGATCGATGTGAAAAGCTATATTTCATCAGCCCACCATTAGTTTAATACTATAATACAAAAAGCTTCTACTATATTAAATGGTAGACTGTTCCAAAGATATTCACAGCTAAGAACTCCAGAAATATAGCCTTGAATTTGTATCAGTACGTCAATTGTCTTTTAAAAGCATTAGTACAAATGACTGAAGCCGAACTTGCACAGAAAGGGAAATCATGGACAAGGTTGGACTAGGACACTATCTCATATGAAACCTCATCGTTAACATGGACCTCAACTATTATTAGCCAGGTGTGCCACATTGGGTGGACAGTGAGAAATAGTCTAGAAGATGTGCCTACACATGAGAAGCAATATTTCAAAAATTTGTTAATAGACTCGTAGCTAACTAAAGATGTTCAACTATCACTTAAGGGGATCATAACTTAGAAATGTAGTGATACATGTTCAACCGGCCACTAATAGAGGGTAAATCCTTCCATGCCATTACCTACTTAAGTATTGCCACATCGATGTTGAAGATATTAAATCATTATACATGCGTAAACGAAAAGTATATGAGCTTTGTGGTTAGGTTATGGGAGACGCAAAATTACCATACAATGGCCACATGTTTTGAGGTCCTATAGTTGTCATCAACATCACGTTTATGTACTTACCAATTCAAAATAACAATGAGGAACCTTGCGTGTTTCAATATTCATAGCATTTAATGGATTATGAATGAAAACAAAGACGTGAGTACAAAATAAATAGTGATTTGATTTGTCTTCACTTTCTGTGAATCCGCCACAGAAATCTAATAAAGTTAGCTAAACTGAAAACTTGATGTAAGATAACATATGAAAACGAATATCATGTACCAGGGGCCCAACACTTCAGCTAATTTAAATCTGAAAACACGAATTCCTCCCTATAAGCATGGTGCCCATCCATCATAAATTCAGATCAACGGAAATCCACAGGGGTAAAAGTGTTACGAAATACCACAAAGATGCAGATACCAACAATAGCTTCAGTTACATAAGTACCTCTTAAGACAGTCACTTGTCATGTCTAGTCTTCAGCTGGAGGTGGCTCATCAAACCATCTCGGTGGATCAAATCCGGTCCCACCTATAGTAAACCAAAAGTCTTCATTATGCCTCCAAGCGCCATTTCATTACTTTAATCAGCTTTGAACATTTTACAACTATTTCAAAAGCATTAATGTCTGACACCATTGTTTAACCAACCGCTTCACATCTGTAGCCAAAGGAGTGATGGACATACCAAGAGGATTGCAGCGACAAATGCGCCAAGCCGTCAGCACGGTCCCCTTCATTACACCATACTTCTTATAAGCTTGCATTGAATATTCACTGCAGGTTGGAACATACCTGCAACTCCTAGGCAACAACGGGGATATTTCTCCTGATATTCAGGATTGCCAATGAAGTCACATGTTACTTAAATTGCTGCCGACAGATTACTTCCCATAGTAAGATGAACAGAATAAATAAAGTAACTACTCACTTTTGTAAAATGTCAGAATCGATAATGCAGCCTTCACCCCCAAATTATCAACTTCCTCATCAACAGCCTGACCAGAATCTTCACGGGACGCATTGACAACAAGATTCGGGTACCGTGTGCCGGAATCTAGACTCTGTTAACGAATAAAACAACAACTGGTAGTTAAAAGACTGCGTAATTACCCGAATCAAAAGCTAGGGTAACGAAATCGAACATAAACTAACCGTTCTGAGATGGCTAAAGACGACGATTTTCCGATATGCAGCAGATTTGGAAGAGCTGCAGTGAGAATTTGCGGGACGAAGTGTCGCCGTAGCTTGTAGCCGGAAGTTAGAGCTCAGGGGGAGCGCATTTGCCATATCGGAATGCCAAGTGCGCGCCAACGAATTCTACCGATTCTGGCGTAGAGCGTCGCTGACAGTTGTGATACTAACGGCGTCGTTTTGATTCAACTATCCAATGTTCTGAAAGGGGCTCGGCCGCTCGGGAACTGAACGCCTAACTATTAGTACGGAAATTAATCGAAAGGTATAATTAGAAATTGGAGATATAAATTAATAATAATTTTTAATAATTTTTTATAAAAAATTACCTTATAAAATGAATACTCCCTCTGTCCTTTTTACATGACACTTAACTGAATTTTTTGTTCTTTTTTTTGTTACTTAACAATTTTTAATGCATATTTAATATCAACAACTACCTTAAAATGACAAACATTAATCACTTCATTATCATAATCAATAAAAAATACATTCCTCACTAGTAATCATCTACCAATTTTACTTTTGGATGAACTTTTTCAAAAAATATTAACCACCTACTTATTAAAATTTTCCAATCGCTAGCATTAACTTCAGCTTAATTTATTCAAATTAACCTTAAACGACATGTATTAGAGGACAGAAGAAGTATTTCTTAAAAAATAAAATTTCGAATAACTAATTGCATAACGTTACTAATCAGCGCCTACAGGATTTAGACGGACAACTTCTAAAATAGTGCCCATATCAACACCTCCACAACTAATTGATTTGAAATCAAGCGTCCGCTGAAACGTTTCTGCTTCATTCTTATTACGCTCATAACGTTTTATGCAATGTCTGTGCGTCACATCATCACGGCGGCTACAAAAGATAGTTTCTGATAATACATTGTGACAAAATGTTCGATGATGAAATCAAAATTTGGTGGTGATCTGCGAAAAGAGAGCTTTGAAATCCTTCGTGGGGGTGCCAGTCCCCTCGGGCTTTGAAGCAAGATCAAACGCTTTGAATTTAGCTTCCTCGTATAGCAGGGCCTGTTAATTCAAGATGCGGGTGTTTCAGCAGCTTGCCGAAAGCGTATGAAAGTGACAGTCAAGACTCAAGAGCAAGCACTGCTGAACTTTAATCGTTATCTAAGTGTACATACCTGAATACAAACTTCTGCAACATCAGGCCTTGCAATTGTCCTTGTGTCTGTCTTGAGCAGTTCATCATCTTTCCCAACCAGTAACTCACGGACGCCACCTTCTTTGTCCTGTAATCCACCAGCCCTGATTATGTTTTACAATCGTTAGCTTGGAAGTCTGAAAACTTTAAAGAGGCAGTATGCAATAAATGTAATTTACATAGAAAAAGCCCGCGTAAGTGAATCATGGGTTTGTTTGAGGAGGTGCTTTATTATTTTTTTTACCTAATGATAGTGTAGGGAATTCCTGAATCAGCTAAATATTGTTCTGCCTTTCTCTTCCAGACCTGTAACCAAAGTGTCACGAAGAAGAAGGTTTCACAAGAGAGAAAAAAATTTGCAGGTAATGAATGAATGGAACTTATTTTGGATCCTATTGATGATCAATGCAGAAATATTGCATTCCCGCTTCACTGTGGACTTGTAAAAACCAGACCACTACGAACATCGAGAGAAATTTCAGCTAATCACGATGGGTGGTTGAAAATTTAAATGCATTCTTGCTAACAACGTAAATACACATGTGCAGGGACACCAAGCTGACAGCAGATGGTGGGGGCTAAACGTTGAGTGCAGGAGGAATTGAATCCAGGCCAACTCAACTAATCAGGTCTTTGTATCAACATAAAAGCAGAATGAGAACGAAATGTTTGTACAAGAAGCCATGGGATGTATTTACTGTGCATTCATGAAATTTATGTATACATTTTCTATGAAATAATAGAGTGGAGAGTGGAAGAAGTTAGAATCACAATTCACAAACCAGTATATTTCCATTTCCTATGTTGTTTAAAGGGTTGTTAATGTCAGTTCCTCCCATTGAGCCAACTAGAACAATATGCTTCACTCCAGCTGCCTTAGCTGAGAAAACACAAAGAGTTCAGCAAATTCATTTTGCGTGTGAATCAATACGATTTCATCAGAGGAAATCAAAGTTGTCACCTGCATCAATTTGGTTTTTCTGACCAATCCAATCAACCTAATATGCGACAGATTTCATCAATATGTCGGGATTGTCAGATCAGTGTCTATGATTAAACCATAAAATTATTATGTATACCTGTTCGGGTGACTGCCCCTCTTCGAAGTAGAACTCCGGTCTCTCGCCTTTAGATGGATCAAACCCTGGTTTCATTTTCGGCACCGCGCTAGTCAGAATGATAAGAGCGTCAATGCCCTGCATAGCAGGAACTAGCTGTTCAATATTCCTGATGTCTCCTATAAAAACATCCTCCGAGCCGCCCACCTTCTCCTTGCTCTCCTCCGTTCTCACCAAGCCCCTTGCAACAAACTGATCCGCCCTCTCCTTCAACTTTTTGTAAACAATCTGACCTGCATAACAAGCGGATCAAAACTCCAAGATCAACAAACCTAAAAAAAAAACAAGAAACTGAAGATACTCAACTGCTCCCTTCACTCCAAACTAAGCTCCATCCATAAGACATCTCAAATTAAACCATATCATAATTGATCAATTCGAGCACAAACAATATGAGTATAAAATCATTTCCAGAACATAGAAAATCCATGGGAATAACTGCAAAAATTTTAACACGAGTTCACACCGGTTCTTCCACCAGCACCCGTAACAAGGACTGTAGGGACATCCGAACCCGCCGTAGCCGACACAACGAGTCCACTTCTGGTCAAACGGTTACCAGCCCTTCCCGCGGCAAATGCTGAAAGAGACGAATCGCGCAGGCTACCGCAGCTGCTGAACGTCAAAGCTCCAAAGCTCCGGAACGACGAAGACTTGACTCGGAGATTGCAGCTGCTGAATTTAGTGGAGCGCTGGGGACGAAGAAGACTGTTCGTTGAACCAGTGGAGGAAGGTAGAGAGACACGTGTCGCGGTAGCCATTGACGATGAGGGTTGCGTTTGGATGGATTAGTAGTTAATCCGGCCGGCTATGTCGCCGCGTTGTTGCTTCTTTCAGGCAACCGTTGATTTATGGTTTTAGATTTTGTTATTTTTAACTTATCCACCTTATCAGCTAGGATTGCTACTGTGGTAGCACGGCAAATTCATTTATTTATTTAATGTTTGTTTTTGAAATTTTTTTATTAATCACAACAAAAAATACACACGCACTCAAAATCAGTCTATTTTTTTTTCATCGCACTATTTTTTAAAATCGTAATAGTTGTGACCGCAATTAATTAAACGATGGTAATTCAGGACCCTTTTGAATTTTTTCCCAATTAAAAATATCAATTATTTTCGACATGTTTCGTACGATTTTTTTTATCTAGTGATTTTGATGGGCATTTAGTACACATGTCAAATTTGTGGTCCCAATTTATATTTTAAAGAAAATGTTAAAAATTATATGTAATAAAAGTTGTTATTAATTAATTTTAAAATGGATTTCTTTTCGAGAGAATTTATCTAAATGGGTGATCTCCTACTTAAACGACGTCGTTTTGTGTTGGATGTCAATTTTTAATCCCAAAAGCCTAATTAATATAAATAGTAATAATGAAAAATGAAAATAATCAGGGAAACTAAAAAAAATAAAAAATACATAAAAATCAATAAAAATAATATTTGAATAAAAATTTATATAAAATTATAAAGAAAAAATGTCACAAATTTATATTTTCACATTTATTAAAAATAGTTATATTCATCGAATGAATAGTCATTTTAATCACACTAGTAATTTTATTTTAATTTCACAAATTCTATATTTTTATATTTATTAAAAAAATTTATTTTTTATTTAAATTTTTGTGAATCAAACTAATATTTTTTTTCAATTTTTTCTGATTTTTTTTTTCTTTTTTACTATTTATATTTGGCGTGGGCTTGGTTGGTGAATGAAAATAGGACATAAAATCTCATGAACATGGGTAACAAAGTGATGAACTTACATATTATTTGTGAACATACATCATGATATATATATTAATTTGATGAATATGAACATTCTACATTGCTTATTTTCTGTGTTTTAGTATCTTTGCTTAAAAGGTAATATCATCCAACTTTTTGAAGTACTTCTAATTGACATATACTGTGAATTAAGTCCAATCAAGAAAAGTGTCACATCATCTTAAATTTTATCTTTTTTCATCTTGATGCTTATCATAGTTGGGAGAACAATTAAACTTTTTGATGTTCATAAGATTCTTCAATGCATCTTTTACTTGTGTTTGGCATAGTATTCTGACACTGTTAGGCTTTCTTGCTTACAGTAGTAGCGGTCACACTTCGGCTGAAACTTTCGTGGATCATTTTTTTTCACAAAAGCTGAACGAAAAGTTCATCCCACAACTCTTTAACTTAAGTAATATATAAGATTGTCTTTTCAGTTTCGGGTAAATGAAAATTATTTATCCAACTAATAATAGTTTGATTACAATAATTATAATCAAGACATAACTCAGATTCAACATTCGGTATGCTTACTGTTCATAATGAAGCCTAATTAATTTCTAGCAGACAAAGCCACTATTATGTCTGTCCTCCACTGATGAAAACTATAATTTCTAGTGAGAATGACATTTGAGATTCGAGTTGTTGAATGCTCACAAACTTTATAAAGAATGAATGTCTACTGTTTACCACAACATTTGAGCCTCTCTGAACTAAAACCTTAGCTGTCTCTCATCAACATTTTCACCAGATTCGTTTACTCCTTAGACATATTAACAGCATCACGCATTTTGATTTCACCACAAGAAACTTCAATTAATTTTCAAGAACAGAGAAAGGACTCAACAATCAACTCAATCTCTATGATTACGACTGTAAATTCTTGATGAACTCAAACTAATGCAGTTCTCAAGAACTCAAGCACAAAGACTTCAAATGGCGGCACAAAATTTTGGACAGAATCAACAACGCAACTCTAATACTATAAAAGAAACACAATTGGAAGTGTAGAGCTTACTCATAGAATCTGGACTTCATTGATGAGTAATCAGAGCATACTTATATTAGACTCTTCATTCTACAGGACTCGAGTTTTGACCTAAACAATAAAAACATATAATAATCAACAAACAGACATATGTAACTACAATGTTATAAAAGCCATTTTCAAATACATGCTTAAAAATTATTTGTAATTTAGTATTTACCTCCATAGATTGAAATGCAAATCAGTAGGCTCTGACTGAGAGTTTGTGTATTCTTAATGTGTCTCACAGTGAGAGTTCCAACATATCCAACATTCTGATCGACATTAGATGATATCTTGAAGAAGGCTCTATGAATTTATTCCGCATCATGACCTAAAACTGGTATAAAAATATTGTCAATTCAAATTACATTTTGATTTAATTTTTTCAAAATTTGAATGATAACACTCTCCACTTATAAAACAAAAATATACAATAGTAAACAAATCATTTTGTAAGTGTAGATTACTAATTCTATATATGAATATAGGAAATATTTTTTGAACACTAATATATCACACTTTTTCCTAAATATATAGAACAATATTCAAACAAAAATAGAAACAAACATACATAGAAATCGATTACTAATCAAAATCCACAAATTTGGAGTTTTAGACTGTAGATTTGTATTTTGAATTGATTATTATGTGGATGATTGCTATTTGATTTGATGATTTCGTCAATGATTTTTTATTGAAAATAAAAATAAGAGTTATCATAGGCACTAATATATATATATATATAGGGGAAGGATCCGTTGACAACCTCCTTACGTTAAGAACCGTTGTGGACAATTCTGGACCAATCATTTTCTTTCCTTCTTTAAGTTTATTTATTATGTTTTATTTATTATGCAACACTCATTAAATGCGATAGATTTGGAAAGTGTATTTATGTATTATATATAATTAAGTATCATTAATGTTTTATTTTTTTATTTGTATTTCATATTTTGTAAGCTTTAGTGTTTTTTTAATTTTTGATAGTGCACTTTTTTATTGTGTCACTGACGGTGAACATATTCACCGTCAAAAATTAGTATCCAATAGTGAACGTATTCAATGGTGAACATTGCGAAACAAATGTTCACTATACAAAAAATTACACATACTCATAAAAAAATAAAAAAATCAGTAATTTTCAAAATTTGAAACCATGTTCACTGTTTGAATTATGTACAAATAATGGTGAACATATAATAGATTAATGAAAAAAGTAAACAATTATACTGGTGAATATTCACCAAAACCCACATATATCTTGGAAGTAAATATCACACCACACGCCATTAAAATCGCCATTACTAAATCAGGAATGTGCTTGGGTGATAAATGACGTAATAAATGACGATTATAAATCACCATTACCAAAACCGACAATTATAATTGCTCCTTTTAAAATCAGGTAAATTAGGAAAGATATGATTATTATTAAATGACGTAATAAATGACAAAATCAGGTAAATCAACCATTATTAACTCAAATGACATAATAAATGAAGTATCAAAAATTGATATGTAATGATCAAAACACGGTCGTTTTGAATAAGAAATGATTGGTCCACGTTTGTTCACAAGATTCTCAATAAAAGGAGGTTCTCAACTGATCCAGCCTCTCTCTCTCTCTCTATATATATATATAGGGAGTGGATCAAATGAAAACCACTTTGGATATGTAAACTGTGAACTAATATTATCCATTGATTTAAAATCATCCTACGATCAAATTATTTTTTGAAAAATAATATTTCAATCTATTTTACGCCTTCCTTATCTATGTCGCCTAATATTACGCTCTATGTTTATCTAATATGATTTTATCTCTCCTATCAAATGTATATATCCCGTAATAACTGACGTAATGATTTGATCCACCTTTTCAATCTAGCTTCAGCATAATCCCTTATCTCGCCTAATATGTTAATTTTTCAGCTTTTTTTCTCCTAGAGAAAAGCACCGCAAAACTGGCTTACTTCTATCAATTATTTACCAAGCAATGTTTTGGTGCACAATATAATTTTTAATTTTGGCTTCATGGAAGTACATAATTTGGTGTGTGGTGCACAAAATATGTTTATTTTCTGATCCAACTACATAAACTTTTGGTGCATGATGCAGTTTTAATTTTGATTTTTTGGAGATTTATTATGTGGTGCATGGTGCACTTCATGTGTTAATTTTTTATCTGCCTATTTCTCGGTGAACAATACAATTTCACTTTAGATTTCATGGGAGAGGCATTGTTTGGTGCACAGTGCACATCATCTTTTTTTTTTAATCTGGGTATATAAATTTTGATTCACAACACATTTTTTGTGCAATTTTGTTTGTTTTATTTTAATTAGATTAACGTAGGTTCACTTTCTGATTTCATGGTGCACTATTTTGTACTGTTTGAATTCTTATCGTATATATTATTTTTCAATCATTTATAGTACACGGAAATTTTTTAGCAGTAGCGGTGCACATACTAATTCGGTGCACATTTTATTCAGAAATTAAATGGTGCACATACTGCTTCTGTTTTAAAATGTGCACCATAAAAATCTAATTTAGGACAAAACAAAAAAATCGTAAAAGAGATATATTTTTTTGGTCCGATGACTTTTTCACGTGAAATCAACAAAAAAAACCAGATAATCATATTTCAGATGAAATCAATAAAAAACAAGATAATCATGAAAACAAGAAAAAGAATTAAACACTTGATTCCTAATTTAAAGGAGATAATCACGTAGCATATCTAACAAACCATAAATGAAGGGAGAGTAATTATATTTTCAAATTATTAAATAACAAATCTACAAGATCATATCCGTCGGATGAAATTTGATCAATGAATGAGATTTGTTCACAGTTTACATATCCAAATCGGTTTTCACCGGATCCGCCCCCTATATATATATCGAACAATTGGGGAACTTATTTAACTGTTAGTTATGATTGGATATGTTTCACGATTAGTTAAAAAGACAATATAAATTCAAACATAACTAATTATGAGATATACACAACAGGTGGCTAGATAAGATAAGAATAGTATTCAATAGATGTACATAAATTTCATGATGGAAGCTATATTCATTAGATGAATAGCTATATCATATAAAAAGTATATTCATCATATGGATAGTCATAGTCATTGAATGCAAATCACATCCATAAGATGAATGACTATGTTCATCAGATGTAAAGTATATCCTTCAAATGGATGGATACGTTCATCAAATAGATACCTCTGAATCATTTAATCAACATAATATTCATCCATTTTTAGCTTGATTTATTGATTAATATCACTTTCAGTTTTGTTGCTACTAATCATATTTTGGAGTTGGTTTATCTAATGTGTCTTCATTCTTTATTTTTCGTCCGTTATTTGGTACCGTTGTCATGTGTAGTTCACTTTCTAGCATCTAAAAATTTTGAAGACAAATTAACATGCGTCTTTTTTCTTTTGTATTTGAATTTCAATCCTATTTAAATTTATAATTAAAATAGTATCGCTTTTAAACGAGAACACCCATAACGTTTCGAACATTGTGTTTGACTTCAAGTGCTTGATACAAAATGTAACGTCGAGCCTGTCTTCTCCTTCAGTTGCCCTACTGCAGCTCCGGTCGACAAACTCCTCCAATCACTACGCTGGAGATGGAGAAGACTGATAAGATTTGTTGACATAAAAAAGAGTGCGAGATGCAAATATGTAAAAGTATGAGAACAGTAATTTGATTAATGAGAAGGTATTTAGATTTAAGTGCTCTTCTAAAATATCTAACTTCTAATCTATATGGAGGCGTCGCTTTGAACATGGCCAAAGTTTTAGACAAACACAAAAACTACTTTAAACGAAAAAAGCTAATATAGAAAATTATATATAATTTCTACTTAATTTTCTTATTATTTGTATTGTTAGACATGAAATTAGATGGAGAATATTATTCAATAGATGTACATCAATATTCATAACGAAAACTACATTCATTATATGGATGTTCGTATTCATTGGATGAAAATTATATGCATCAGATGATTGACATAAGTTTATCCATCAAATAGATACATACGTTCATCAAATAGATAACCATGAATCATTTAATAAACTTACATATTCCATCAATTTTCAGCTTGATGTATTGATTACTATCACTTTCAGTTTTGCTGCTACTATACATATTTTGAAGCCTTCGTTGGGTTTTTTTCTTCTATTTTTTCTGAATTTTAATTTATTTAAATTTATTATTATAATAGTATCATTTTCAAACGAGAACATCCATAAATAATTGCGAGACCGCCATCAACAACAGTCGCACCAGTTAACCCAAAAACTAAAAGATGGACACAAAATAGTTGAAACTAGCATCCTCCAATTTCTCCCCAGTCCCCACTCATTACTCAGGCTGTCACTGAAGCTTTGACGGAGAGCGCGCCGGAGTAAGCGGCCGCTTCCGTCTTCATGTCACTTTCCCACAACTCCGGTAACGCTTCCCTGAGGTTGTGGATGTTCTCTATTACATAGTCTGCACCCTTCACCTTCTGTGACTGACCAACCTGCAAATGATTGGTTAAAACACTGTTGGTGTCTAGCTGTGATATTGAATGTAATTAGGATCATGGCCCTGTCACTCACCAGAACTGTGTCAAGTCCTACTCGCTTACCGGCCTGGATGTTGCGAATGCTGTCTTCGAAGAAAAGCTGCCGAGCAGTAAATGCATGTGGAAGATAAATCAGTATGAATTTTGTCCGGGGAAAATGAAATGTGGAGCTCAGGCTTACGGTTCGACGAGGGTTGATGTTTGCTATCTTGAGGGCCAGTTCAATCGCATATTCGGAGGGCTTGCAGACAACTGGTGTTTTTGGTAATGTCGAACAATCTGCTTTTGGTTTCGCAAAGTGCCCGATGATGTCAAATATTTCAGCCTTATCATTTTCAACATCGGAAAGCGAATTCTTGTGAATCGGATTCAGCGATTCAAAACAAACAATGTCCTCAAAACAGTCCTCCAAACCCAGCATGTTTACAACTTTGGCAGCGTGGACTTTGTCTGCATTTGTAAAGATCTGGAACAAAACCAAGAGTGTCAGTAAATAGTCATGAATATTACTGGCCTTTCACAGGGTAAAAGAATACTCACAACTTTCCGAATGGGCAAACTTGACAAAATATTTCTTAAGACTGGATCTGGTTTGAGAATTTCATATGGTAATCTCCCATGAACAAAGCTGCAGAGCGGAAAATCTTGGTAAGTTAAGATACAGCCATGTTCCACAAACCCGGAAATGGAGGAAGTTTCTTACCTGTGGTATTCGTCGCAGTCGAAATCATATCCGATAGCCTGTCAGAGTAATTAAGCCCCATAAGGAACTAAAGATTAATGGTTGGGTTCGAATTTTGATGATCGAAAAGTGGAGCATAAAAGAAATGAGCACATACCCTCAAACCTGCCAGTGTAGTCCCATAATTCTTATATAAGAGGTTACAGTGGTCAGGGATTTTGCTCTCTTCAATGCCAAGCTTTTCAACCATGTAAGCTGGACAAATAGACATGAAAATAAGATGCATAAATCCGGATTCCATACAACTCTACCAATCCCCGAAAACCCACCTGTAATGTTGCTCAGAACTGCGCTTGCCAAGCCTGTGCTCAGTGGATACAATGTATCATCAAGATCTGTGAATTCAGAAAACTTGTCACTCAATATTACAATTGTTCTCTTACAATCTACAGTCAGTCCAGTGTCCGTTAGACCGGTTTATCTAGGAGTGCGGCTAAAACACGCTCTGATACAATGTTAGTAAGTTGGTTTCACACTCAAAACCAATTGACAATGAGTTGAAGAGTCCAACTATACTTAAAGGTTCATCTTATGAGCTTTAAGGGCGATGTGGGATACATGCACCAACACCGGGTTTCCATCGGAACCAAAATGCTTACCAAACAAGAGGCAGTCATACTTGTGCGTCATGTCCTGACGAAAGCGATCTTTGTGGTCTGTTCCGGTTCAGTTCAAACTGCGACATATAACTCATTAGAGACATGTATAAGCTGTGTAAATAGTCTCAGATTAGATTTTGTGGTTTGGAAAAAGCTTGAACAAGGAATGAGGCAATGAAGGAAAATTCAGATTACCGGAACCCCAGATAACGAGAGGAAGCTGGAAGCGAGAAATCGGAGAGGAGACGGGGGGGAGTTGCACCATGAGACCACAAGGCTTTAAATAGGCCTGCCGTTGCCATTTTCAAAACTGTGTCTCATCCTCTAATTAAAAAAGAAAAAAAAAAGCAAAACTAAAAGTAACAAATAAAGATGTGGTTTTGTCACTATAATTCTAATGCTAATCAGGCAACCTCAAAATTTTTGTATTGTTCTAACGTTATCCAACAATTAAATTTAGTGCGCTGCATTATCATCATGAAAATTAAAATGACGAGTAGAAATTAAAGTCGGGTTGCTAGTTTTTCTTTTTTATAAAGTTATGTTTGTGTCACTTTTCGTTCGTCATCCGCACTGGCGGAGCTAGAAATATTTTTTCAGGGTGGTAAAATTACATAATCAACAATTTTAAGTTAAATTTGGGGGTACAAAATTAAAAATTTCGTTGAAATTATACATATGAATTTATATTTTATATATATAAATTTTTGGATTCGGAGGGGGAGAATTTTTTCATCACATCTTTTTTAAAAATCGTGATTATTCATGGCTCCTTTTGAATTTTTTCCTAAATTTTATTTTAGCAGTGTGAAAATTATTGTGAAGAGTTCATACGGAGTGTTTGTAATGTGTATTAAACGAATGATCGAGCACTATCTACACTTGAATTATTCATTAGTACGTACACGTTTGTTTATCCCAAATAATTCATTATGTTGATTTTTTATTATAATTATATCAACCTCGTAATAATAAAAAAATATTAAATGATAAAAAATGATATTATAAATGATGTTCATCACCTTCATAGTGAATATTCTTTATGACTGAATTAATTTTTTATAATATTTATAGTAATTACTTATTATATTTATAGCTTTGAAAAAAATATTTTAACCTAATTTTTTAAATAATCCATGACATAATAATTGTCACTATAAATGATGTTCATCTATATTACTTTCTAGGTTCACTTTTATATATCACTTAATCAATACATATTTATTCATTATTATTTATCACTTAACAATTTCGATGCACATTTGATACCGTAACACATACCTTAAAAAGTAAGAAATTAATTATGTTATCACCGTAATTTGTAAAAATTCATTCTACACTAATCATAATGCACCACATTTAACATGAAATTTTTAAAAATACATTACACATATATTTATAAAATTTTATCAACAACTAGTCTTAATAT